>JAGFPH010017512.1:0-17578 GCA_018207615.1 Philaenus spumarius | reverse complement strand
ACAGCCGCCATTTTGAAACGCATGATTGGATTTAATCGTTTATTTTTCTTGAGGTATATCATTGTTAGGTTAAACTTCATGCCAAGTTTGAACTCAATCAGTAAAACCGTTCTCTAGATATGAATTATTTTGTACAAAAAACAAAATGGCGGATATCTGGGAAACGAAGCGTTTTCGGACCTATGTTTATAGGAACTTTTTTCATTATTTTCACCAGTAGAACACGTCCTGCAATTCTTTCCGTTTCTTCCTGATACACCCTGTATATCTATAGACATATTATTTGATCCACTTGTGGAGTGATTATCAGCAAAAAACAATCCTTTAGAATAGACACCATCAAGTTAGTTTTATTATTTTATACTTTAATATAATAAATTGTTAAAATAAAACATCAAATGGTTAAATTACAGCCTGTAATACAATAAATAAAAGAGCAACGACTACCTCATAATATGTAAAGAGAAAAAGAAAATCGATTTCAAACATAATATAGTGCGTTAGTGTGCCATAGCTTGACGCATGGAATGCTACCGCTTTCCGTGATTAGAAATCAAATGAACTTGCTTCAGTTATTTTGTGTTCTTGAATACATTCATTACACTTAAATCTTTAACAGATACTGTAGACTGAAGATGTTACTAAGTTAGTACACCGTATATTGGCTCCTTGTCATCTGATGTTCTTGTAATATAAAACGAAATAATTGTAAGAAACCTGAATATGACTGTGGGTGCTCAACATTTTTCAGCATATCGTTTGAGTTTAAAAGGTTTAGCCAAAGAACACAAAAACCAAAGGCTTAATTTATATTGCACCCTTGATTTGTAATGTGTTAAAGACTGAAGAATGCCACCCAGCTAAAACCTTTGTACTAAGATTTTCTTTAGGCTAAATGGTTTTTGAACATATAGTTTATAAACTCAAGGACAAAAATACCTTTCAAGTCGGCTTACAGGTCCAGAGATATTTTGAAGTTCCTATAATCTAAGCACTAAACAAATTTATTTACCCCTTGCATTAAGTGTTGCAGACATCATACCAAAGTTTTCGGTCATATTCATAAAACAGTGGATAACCTTATACCTGCATAATTTGAAAGAAATCCTTCCACTTGGAGTATAAGGTAATCCTTCAAAGTTGATTCATTAAGTTCATATTGAAGTAAATGGAAATTCATAACCTATACATTTTAATTAAAATATAAAGCATATCCTTCAAAAATTCTGAAGTTGGTCAGTAGCAGACTCACCTCTGTAATGAAAGGTGTTTCAGCATGATGGCAGTTGTTTGTTGTTGGGGGCGGGGGGAGGGACTAGATGTGAGGGATGTGTTACATTATAAGCCCGGTTTACCTACACTTGTTCAAGATTTTAAAGTGTTATACCATTTTGAAGAAGAAAATCTACAATGGCTTGTGGACAGATTTTTAGGTACAAGCGAAGAAACTCGGGTTATGCGTTGTCCTCTGTTCATAGAATGAAAGTATGCTTCCCTGGCTATCAAAAGGTGTCAGCCAAGAACTTTTTGTTAGTCAAACTACAGTGTCTCGGACTGTCAATGCAGTAGTTTTATCTGTTTCTATTTTTTGTATGGCAACAATGGTTGAATAGGCATGACACTAATACCTGATTGTTCAGTTGATACATCACTCCATCTTCCCCTCAGTAAATGCTTCACTCTCTTCGCTGTGTACTACCTTCACTCCCTCTTTACTGAGGAGATCTGTCTGCATCAATTCCAATCTACATGGATCTTCCAATTGTAGGATGACTGTCATCTTCCAAAGCTTTCAGTAAATGTTTCTAACAATTTTATCACTATAAATCTTTCGCAACAAGTGGTTTACCAATTAATTTTTGCTTTGTATTTTTTGTAAGTACTACAGTGGCCTAGTCCTTCCTTTGTTTTATGTTTGGTACCCAAGATTTCTCCAAAATCACGGGAGCAGCGGCAATTCCTTGTGCTAGTTTGTTACTGACATTTCCTGCGCCACTGCTTGAGGAATGCACTCAAATATTAGTTTAACAAAAGTTGAAGTAATTGAATATGTTAATTTTTAAATTATTATTCCAGTTACGATACAAAATACTTTAATTACAAAGTCTTCTTTTTCTAAGGATTTTAATAATCTATTTTTATTATAAATTTATTCTACATTTGTTAATTTAAAAAAAAAATTAACTACTCCAAAATACTCCGCGTTATATGGTAAACTCGAGCTAAGGCCCCGTCAGCTGCCGGTAGGTCTTAATAAACTATCTCTCTTGCACTTATAGCTACGCATAAGACTTTTTGTCGCAATCATTTAAAATCTGTATTCGCGTCTGGGAAATATTACTAACCGTTTAATTTGTCTGGCACTTTACACGTATTTTTAATATTATTTAATAAACATGCTATAAAAATTTCAGAATGCCCAAAGTATATTTTTGAGGTATAATTATTACATATATTCGGGGGGGGGTCTGGTTATACTTTAAAACCAAAAAAACGTCTGGGATGTTTATTTCTGAGTTAAATAGATGCTAAAATTAAAGATTAAATAAATTTCAAGTTGCCCAAAACATATTTTTTTCATTTATTTTTTTGCAGATGTCATAGGTTGCGCAGTAGCAAAATAACCGCAAACCCTCAGCCAGACTCAGGATTCTAGATTCTCCAAATAATAAAATATTAGTTTTTTGTTATTTTAACTTGCCCAAAATACCTTCCCTAAATTCGTCGTCAGCTCTTGGACTATTGGGACTGGACCTGATCCGGATAATCAAAAATCCGGATAATTGGATTTTTCTCGAAAAAAGGCCGTTTTTAGGAGAAAAACGTAAACAAAACACAATAGAGAACATTTACGGTATTTATTATGAAAACACAATATCAGTGAAAATGTTTACATTACGTAATATTTACAAACAATACTAAATCACTGTAAAATACATTATTTTTTGAACATACCAGGTAGAGTCAGCTGTTTTGCTACCTTAAATCGATTCCGCGGCGCCAAGTCTCGCATCCGTTTGACTATGTTCTTATTCAAATCTGATCAGGATAGTTGGCGATCCGGATAATTGGAGTTCTACTGTTGATTAAATTTTTATTTGTCAAAAAACTTATTAGGCCTACAGCCTAAAAATCCATCAAAATTTAAATAGGACAAAGAGTTTAATTACAAAATTCGTAAAATTTTCCTATTCTTTAATAAACAGCTCTTATTAAGTTTTTTGATTTACAGTAAGTGATTATTAAATTTTTATCCAAGGGAAATGGAAGTTTTTCTGAAATGGAGTTTTTGGAGGGTTTTTTTTGTTTTAAATAATTAATCAATTTTCAGCCAGAATATCTCTATTGGGAGGTTGATTTTTCTTAAATTCTAACCCCCCCCCCTTCGATTCTATTAAATTTAATGTCCTAGCCCCCCCCCAGTTTTTCAGGTCTAGAACCGCCACTGTTATGAAGTATTATCAAGGTAAGGTTTCATCACTAAAATTAGTGGTTTTATTTTTATGACAATCTAATCAAATTATACATTAAGATAACACATATACTCAATGTATGTAAGTTATGCCTAATGTTAAAAAACCTCTAGGGCATAATTATCAATGACACATCCTATTTTAATATTTTCATTGTGTCTTGCAATCTAATTTCAAATTATTTTTGTATATTTTCACTAATTTATGATATTTATTTGAACAATAATTTGAATACCTTTTTTGTGTTTTAGCCTGGACGAGTTGTAACTTTAGTACCATCAAATGATGCAGAGGTAAACCCTTAGCCTAAGACATTACATTTTTTAATTACAATTATGTAACATGTCTAAATATATGTTACGAATTTAAATTTACAGGCTAAAATATTTCTGTAGTACATATATCTAAATTAGATGAATTAAAACTGTATTTTTTCCTAATCTACTTGTAAGTAATTGCTACCAATGTAATGGATTTTTTACAACTCTTAATCTAGAAAAAGGATAAAGTTAGTTGGATTGATCGAAGGACCAAGAATAAATTTGTTCATTACTGTTTAAAATATTTACTATGTATTCAATGGGCATTATGTTGTCTATACAGTAGAGTCCCGCTACTCCGAACTAATTGGGACTAGCGGAAATTCAGAATAGGCGAATTTCATGAATAATATCAACGTATTGACTAGTTAAGGCGTAAATTAAATGCGGGGACATCTACTAGCGTCAGTTCTATACAGCGTTGATCGGCTCGGAGGAAAGCGAGGAGGAGATGAACACTCAAACTGAACTCATATCACATGTAAAGGCAGCAAATATGCTCTTGACCTCGCCTTAGTGTAGGTTTACACCATCCATTTTTTTCTTCCGTTGTGTTTCGATTCTGTTTTCTTCTAAAAACTGAAGGGAAGGGATAGGTTGTTCAAACTGTCCGTTTTGTCATCCCGCAGTCTATCCGTTAGTACCTCATCGCCTTGAAAAAAAGATTGAGAAAAAAATAAAATTTGTTCGAGATAGTGAAAACGGAGGAGAAAAACAGATGAACGCAACCTAGCTGTTGTATCTAATCCTTCCTTCTTTCTGAAGGACCCGGTATCCTTTTCACCGGGTGCTTGTTGCGGTAACTTCCTTCCCGGAAAACGTGAAGGAAACAAAACCAGCTTTCATTTCAATTTGGTTTCATGCGTTTTCATCAAGCTTAGCATCTCTATTTAACTTATTTGTATTAAATGTACTTTTTTCATGAACGCCTTTTTATTTTCTCCTGTTTTTTTGTTTAAAAAATCGGTATTTTTTTTTAACTCTGTTCGGAATAGGCGGATTTTTGGAATAGCGGGACTCTATTGTACTTGAAAGATTGTCAGTTAAATAACGTACAACATGGAAATTAGTCATGACCTAAATAAGACATGAGTTTTAAGTGGCTATATAGTGCTAAAACCAGATTTTATGTTTACTACATTTAATACAATATCTGCTTAACATGTCTGTTAAAATCAACCAAGCTAAAGTTTAAAGTTGCTAGTAGATTACATAAAATAATGTACGAGATGTTGAAATGGCAGAAAGTCACAGAAAAAAGATATTCTACAAAGATTATTGCTCTTGCGACAAGTGGGAAATGCTACCAAATCAATCCCAAGGATGAGGAAATATAGATTCTGGCTTCCCATTTACCTTACTTCTCACCTCCAGTAAACAAAATTCTGCAGATCAGTTTGAGTACAATTTTCCGCCAATCCTACTTTAACCCTTTTATTTGAGTTCATCGGCGGAAAATTGTACTCAAACTGATCATATTTATCCTAGCAGATATAATTTATATAACAATTAAAATTCTGCAGAATTTTGATAAAATAAATTTCCCTGATATTTTTTCAACTTCCTGACCAACTCTCCGTACATTTTGAAATTAGTTTACTACTTTTGGCCTAACATAAGTTCTGTTATATTTGTTTTGGTCTCTTCTCCTTACTTCACCATCCATGAAATACAAAGAAATCAGGTGTATATTTTATTATATTATTATCCCAGTACAGATTTAATTTAAAATAAGCATTTTGTTTGTTAAGACTAGGTGTAAGTTAGTGGTTTTTAGAGTTTTTAGTGTTGGTAATATGGACATTTATTTTAGATTAGAATATCATGCTAAATAATATGAGAAAACTGTATATGTTCACTTTTCAATATTTAAAGTCGCTCCAATTGGTAACTTCAAAATAGAATCAAATTTGTTTCAATGCTATATAAATGAATTATTTTTAATAATTTATTTTGTCTGTGAATTACAAAATTGTACTGAATTAATTGTGAAGTTGATTGGATTGTTACTTTATGTTATCTAAAATATAAGGAACATGAATGGACGTTTTTTAGTACTTCTTAGGCTTTTAACGTATTGATGTCTTCCTGAAAAAAATAATTGCTTCAACAGCTTGTGTTACAGCAAACTGGAGCAAATAAATCCCACATAGACTGGAGCACAGCACATGTCTAGGTATATGATCTTTTCACTGTTACGTTAATACATTAGAACCTCGTTTATCCGGAATAAAGGGGGTGGCGGTGTTCCGTATAATCAATATATCGGTTAACCAATGCTTCCTTATATATACATTGGATTCCGGGTACAATTAAACTATAGTACAAAGAAATACATGTTTTTAATAATGAAACTACTGTATATAAATTGTGAAATCAGTAACCTATACAGCATTTACACTAATAAAAATTGTTTTTATTACCTTAATACAGTATTAAATTTATATACAGCACTGTACTACAATTCAAACATTTTTTTTCAACTTATTTCTTGAAAATGTCCTGGGTTTTTCTTTGTGTTTTTTTATTAGATCATTTTCGCCTAGACTGTGTAGCTTCTCTCGTACTAGTGTTAACTGATTTAGAAATGTTTTAAACAATTTTTTACACGAAAATCGTTACTGTTAACCCAGGTTCTGGTTAAGTAATCCTCGGATAAACGGGGACCTACTGTATATATGTTAATGTTTTCATTTTTGTTTCAGGCCACAGTCTGGGGAGTTGCATATAAAATTAGCGAACAAGACAGAGAATCTGTTCTGAAACATCTAGATTACAGAGAAATAGGAGGTTATGAAAAAGTAACTTTACAATTTTATCCAATAGACAAATTATGGTCTGGAGGCAGTAGTCTTGAAAGTATTACATATTTTGCATCAGAAAGCAACCAGTATTTTGCCGGAGAAGCAGATATCGATTCAATAGCCAAGCAAGTTGTAGAGAGTCAGGGTAAAAGTGGAACTAACAAGGAGTATGTTTATAAACTCGCCGAATCGATGAAAAAAATTGCACCCGATGTAGAAGATCCACATCTGTTTGCTTTAGAAACAGCTGTTAGGAAACTAGATAATTCGAGTAAAGGTTTATAACACTAAATACATTTTTAGCAAGTAATGTTTTATCACTTAAAATATAGTTTATTATGAACAATTTCCAGATTTAGGTTTAAAACCAGAAATAAAAATCGAATGTTAAGAACATCTTATTAGATTTTTGTGATAAAAGCATGTACTAATTTTTACACATTTATATTAATGTATACAAAAGTATAGTCATTGTAGTCTTACATTCCTCATGACAATCGTTTGAATTAATATTCTTATTTTATTCATTACTTTGACTCCTACTTCCTGGACCATTATTGTAAAATTTAAAAAAATTAATTTACCAATTTTCAAATGGTCCTTTAATTTCCCCTCTATTGCTGCTGGTTCTTAGTTTCGACACAAAACACTACACAACACATAAAGTATAAACACGTAATATTAACCATAAAAGGTTGTTAAATAATTAAAATGGGACATAGCTTTCCACACAAGTACTTGCTGGTCGTCTGGAACGCGTTATTCAATTAACACGTTCGCTTCCAATGTTATAAAAGTTTTTCATTAATATAAACTAACGTCATATAAATGACACGGCCGATTTTTATTCACAGAAATGACCACACATTTTGACGCCTGAAATAGACTGGTGTCACATATTTGCGGCAGCATCCTTATGTTATTTAATGCTCATTTTAAAATACTATTAAGTAAGGATTACCTCGTATAAGTATATAGGTTGTCTATTTACATGTATGTATGACGTCAGACCACAATTGGTAATACTATTCTTTATATTTTTGTTATAGCTGCATCACTGCACAGTTTTATGTTTTCAAATGTTAATAAATCTACCCATATATGCTTTGCTTGTAGTGTATTCCAAAAAAACTTCCTATGTTTCCTGACATAAGCTGAGCCTTGTATATATGCAACGCCTTCTAAAATACTCTAAACAATAGAAATGGGTATTGTTCAAACATATTTTAGGTTATTACAAAGTGTTTTAATAATGTCGTTACTCATGGTCAAAGGTGAATGTCACAACAGTTTGTCCCAGTCTATTTATACTCTTACGATAGTCTATGCCCTATGATAATATATGCAAAGCTCAGTAGCAAAGGTGTTAATATTTATCCTATATAATTTTATTAATATAAACATTTGTTTTATTTCTATAAATTAGACAAAACAGAATTTAGGAAATCCAATTATTGAAAGTCCTTACCTGGAAAGATACTTCGCCGAGTATATGTGGAGATCAGTGGTGGCAGATTGTGGATGCCATACGTTTTAAGTGTTATTCGCTACATCTCAGTCTGTTGGCGATCTGTCAGTGACCCTGACCCAGTTTGATTTTCAAATATAACTTTTGTTATTTTCTTAATGGATCTATTTTAAGAAAATTCATTATTTTCCATATATACACAAATACCCAATAAATAATTATTTGAAATTCAAAATTTTTTAAGAATATAGTTTATGACAATAAATGTTAAGGTCAGTTATAATTTGCTAGTTGTAGCTCACTGAAGATAACGACCTTGTAATTGAAACACATTTGACAAATAAACATATTTATGTGAGAGATTTTTTTTATTAATTTGTTCTCATTAGTCAAGCTCTTTTATTATACATATGGTTAATGAAGAACACATTTTAAAAATTACTACTTTTATTTGAAATAGATTCATCAGGTACATGATTCAGTTTACATCCACTCTCAATCTTTTTAAATAATAACATGCTTAAAAACTAGACAACACATTGTAGTATACAAATTTTAAAATCACATGGGATTTTAGAAAATAATGTTTATCTCACCCTGATACCATGAGGTCAAATTTTGTACTGATTTTATGATTAGTGATAGATAACTTCTAGAAGCTAATACACAATTTTGTAATTTTTACAATGGTAACTTATTGTATAATAAAGTTTGTTAATTTTGCTGTTATTTTCAATTGTTTGAATAATTATTATCACCATTTCACAAGCACTTAATTATTTAGTTAATTCTTAAGAATTTAACTGTTAGTAAGTGAATGACAAATTTAAAGAGATCTTCAAATTTCCAATCAGCCTAATAATAAACGACTGATGAGTTGAAAAATTTCACTCGACTTAATGTAAATTGAATTTCTTGCGCAACAAGACTCAATTTTCAACCTCCGATAAATTATTAATAACAAAAATTACTTTCATTTTATACTAACCCATGGAAATTTTAAACAATATATAACACATTCATATAAAACTAATAAAACAAATAAAAAAAACATAAAATGTAAATTTAAATCTATATTATTGTTTAAAATCACATCAAAATCAACTGAAAACTGTCCAGTTTCCTCTATCTATCTATATAAACCAACTAAAGCACCATTCATACGAGGCAACTTTACTAGAAGTCAAGCTAGTCGCCACAACTAAACATATATCATGGCAGCTTGAATTGAATTGATAATTTTTAAAAGGATCTTAAAGACGAAATAGAGCAGCTTAAGAATTATAGCAATAGCATAAAAAATAACACATAATTCATCTTTCAAATGGAAAAAGACAAAAAAAATTTCTAGACATAACTACAGTAGACCATCGATTACCCGGAGTAATTGGGAATCACCTTGTCCGTAAAATCGATAATCCGGATAATTGATATTTACATAAAATATGAGAAAAAGTATTATAGTACTTTCAGTTTGTCGGCTACATTTAAAATGACACGCTTTCGCTTAGAAGACATCATCCACACTACACGTACACAGCACTTACGAAAAGTTAATTTCATAACTGTCCGTATATAACCGATCATCCGGATGGCCGATATTCGGATAACTGATGCTCTACTGTATACTAAAACAAAAGGACAAATTCAAGTACATTAAATCCTTGATATAACAGACTAATCGGGGTACGATGATGTCCGCTATAATGGAAGTCCATTTTGTGAAAATGCATTCAAGCATGAGATAAGTAGGCAACATTTAACACTTATCTGAAGACTTACGGGCATACAAAAACGATTTAGAAAATTATGATGAGAATTAAAGCACTAACACAATTCAATCTGATCTCGGAAGTAAAAAAGACAACATAAATATGCTTGCATGTACTAGTGATTAGGTGGGGGAACAAGAAATAATCGATTATTTATTTTCATTGATTTGTAAGCGACTTAGTAAACTATTGTACACACTGTTACCATGACAACATAGTGTTTTTATATAGAGTGCAGCACAATAGCTTGGCTTCAATGCTACTCCGGATTTTGTCTGTTCTATCAAGGGTCCCCTGTATACTGTTTACAGAAACCAACCACTATAGCTATCACAATCTACGCCTAATTCACAATCCCACTAACTGAAAAATTACAATTTACATTATTTTAGTTCAGACTACTAACAATAACTTATGATATAAAACATTTAGCCATAATGTCTATGGCTATTTTATGATTATAAAAGGTTCAATGATCGACAAAATATATATCCAAAGAGTATATCAATATTCTAGCGTCTTTAGCAACTCCCTCCACAAATTAAATACAACTTTTTCCTTCAGCACCAACAATACTGTAGCATACAAAACATACTTTGTTGCAAAGTTCCCAGACCGACTGAGGAAAAACTATGGTGTGTAGAATCAATTGCAATAACTGGAATAGATTCTATATAGGTCAAATTATAAGGCGGTTAAAGGAACCTAAGAAGTAAGTAGACAGTAACAAGTATGCAAGAGATTCAACTAATATTAGTCGAGTGCTTACGAATAACTTGACGATATTGCACACCAATAGCGACTAATTAACACCAACAGAGTGAGCAGTGGATTTTCGACAAATATTCTTCCTAATTTCGTCAGACTAACAACTAATTAATCAATGTAAAGTAGTGGCAAACTTGGGTAATCTAGTGTTATGACAATTATTTAACGTCATATTTTTAAAATTTGTAAACATATTTATTTTTATTATGGCTAATAAATTGGAAACCATAGAGAGTAAAAGCATTATTCACAATATAATTAGCTTGCTGTATAATTTACCATATAATATGATTTAGCAGTTGGTAACCCTCTAAAAATCAACACAAATCTGTCAAGATATATTTAAACCATCAATTATATAAAATATTAAAATAAAGGTATTATCATAGAAAATGATTTATATAGCCAAGGGCTTCATAATCATTTCCTATAAAATACCTTGTTTAATAAAGGTATATAATTTAAAAATTTTTTAATCATATATGTTTACTAAGATTCAAAGAAGTTGGAAATTGATACTAGTTATGAAATGTTCCGTGCTATACATACTTCATTCAATATCAGTTTAAAAGATTCTATTTTGTCTATTAGGGACGTGTTGCTAGTTTCCACATTGTTAACCCACTGAGGGCCATACGACACCACAACACCAGGTTTCACGGCGCAAACGCAACAACTTCACACATTTGCAAAAATTTGCATATATTTGCATAAACGATAATTTAACCCACTTAAAATTATCCAATCGTAATAAAACTGGCACCATTGGAAAGGAAATGAATTAAACTTAAATTTTTGTATTTACAACTTTTTCGTAAAACGTATATTTGCATACGTAATCATCGTTTTAAAATATGCATATCAGGCTACAGCTGTTTCCACGCGCGAAACTGCATACAATTGTACTGTTATTTCCCACTCTTGCAACGTTTCCCACCATCTACAATAACGTTTCTTTGGCATTTCTAACGATACCGTTGGATTCGTCGTGATTTCATCTTTCTGTTGGTGTCTTCCAATCAGATTTCACAGTACATTTACTGTTTCAGACAAGAGATACTGTAAACCCTTGCGATTGGACAGTCTCTCAACCGATAAACAGGCCATTTTGTCAACGATTATTTAGAAGGCAACGCCCAATGTTTTGACAGATTGCTTCACACCATTTTGTAGACGAAAGTCTGTAGTTTCGAGCGGTGCCAAGTAATCCGGATAAAACCGGTTTTGTGATTGTCTAGACTGCAGTGGAAAGTGACGTTTTGGTGAGATCGCCTAGGGCGTTTGTTCTCACGCTATTCTAACGGCGCGACCTATTTGCACGTGTTTAGTCGGGAGTTTTTATTCGACAGATGTCTTTTTGTTATTCAAACAAATGTAACTCAAACACTTTTGTGAACTAAGGAAAGACAAGTACACCGTTCTTTTCTTTGATTTATCCTCTACACTTTCTTATAATAATATTTCATTTTTGGTCAAAGCATATATTAGTAAAGCACGTTACAATCCAGGCCTAGGTAGGTACCAGTTGTGTACTTGAAACATAAAAACTGTTTTTTTCAAAATAAAAAATTTGAAATTGATAAATGTTTTTATACAGTTCTATTTAGAACTAAATTACGAAACTTTTTTACGCTTACTGTTTACTATTTACTCCATGTTTACTATTTTTTATGTAGGTCTAAAGTTGAACTTTTTCCTTTCGTTACTGAACATTTTTTGTTTCTTGAGCTAATAACTTTTACAATTTCAAAATAAACTAATTTTTAGTGGCATATTTGAATTCTTTGAAGTTTATTCTACAAAAAAGCTACTGAACACATTTGGATTGGGGTTCATTTACTATTTTTGGCGAATTTTTAAAAATATGCTTGCAAAACGCTAAAAACGGGCTGGCCAATTTTAGCTTTAACCGTGGCCGTTGTTGGGTTAATTGTTACCTGACCCCTTGACTAGCCCATTTCACTCTTCACACACACAATGTCTATGAACTGTGAATTTTTCCTTTTTGTTTGAAGTGTCAATAGATAAATAATATCGGATCACAAGAATGGAATATTTCAACCTGCATCGAGCACCAAAGATAATAAACTGCATTTACTTTTCCGCCATTGTTTTATATCAGTTTATTGGTAGTATTGTTTAGTATGTCAAGTAAAGTTTGGGAATTATAATTTTTTACGTAATAGTGGTTCTTTTTAGAGTTTTTCACACATGATATTCTAGATTTTAAAGTTGCAAAAAATTAAACAACATAAACATCTGTGATTAGGTTATTATTATAACATTAAATCATCTATTTTAATGAGTGGACGACAGTAAATTTCTGTCTCGATAGGTTGGTAATATTATATTATGAAGTTTGACTATTTAACTTTTCTTCCATAGTCCAGCTCATATTTAAAGCTGATTCAAAAACTAGCAATGTATTTTAATTACAATTAAAGTATTAAGTGAGCACAATAAATATTATGATCTTAAAGGCGAAAGTAAATTAGAAAGCATTCATTAACGTGTCTGGGGTTGTTCACAGTTCTACATAACTTCAAAGAAACTAGTCAACTGGGAGAAGGAAAAGAGGGAAAGTGTAAGAACGAGATATAATCGCTAAAATATGAAACAAGTAATTGGAAGACTATTCAGACCAGCTTGTCACAATAGCTCCATATAAGCTATCCAATCGTCCTTCCGTCCTACCTACTCAAATAGAAGGATGTACCAGAAAATACGGAAGACAATCGAGGAACAGTATCCTCAGTGTAGGAGTGTGACCTAAGAGGAAAGGAATTTACTTCCCACCCTTTGTTTGTTGTGGTTATTTTCAGCAGTACAACTTTCAATAAAATTATATAGCCATTTGTTGCTTCACTCAACACCCTACTTTCGTTTCTTTTATCAATGAAAATTAAAAGTGCAGAAAGAACCGTATCGAAAGAGATGGGCACATTTTTGTTAGTGATACAGGGTGTACAGTTGAACTTGGTTATAGCGTCAATGAAGGGACCGAACGAATGTAGGGCTACGTCCGAGTTACGTTATAAAGATGTACCAACAGGAAATCGATTTTTTTGTTACCTTGAGTGAAAGGACAAACAACTATACAGTATTACTATTATTGGCAACTTTATTCATGACATTTATTAAAAAGAAAACTATACTTTTCTTTTAATGTACAGTAGGGAGCTGAGGTTTTTTTTTAATTGGAGCTGAGGTCACCTACAATTATAAATTAGATAACATTGGTTAATGTGTAAAGTTTTAATGAGTAATGTGCATTAACAAACTGTATTAAAAACACTAAAATTACTGTACACATTAAAAGATTAACTTACTGTATTAAAAAACACGCAACAATATTAAAGTGTCAACATTACTGTGGGGGGGGGGGGGGGGGGACAACTGTCTGATCACAACTACGTAAATATCTTGCCAGGCTATATGATTGAGTCTTGCCGCACTTTTGTAGTGTCCGAACACTTTCCCAGCAAGGTCATGGGTTTAGTTACACGCAGCACACAACTGACAACACATACCGTGTGAATTGTTTCTTAGGAGGGGTCAGAGACTTAGCAGTGTTGCTTGTAGTAGAACCCCCCCCCCTCTACTGACTTTAATAAAACAGGGGTTTATAATAATGTAGAAGATAACGATTTGACCAGACCTAAAGAAAAATGACGCTATGTCCGAGTTGACGCATTAGCCGAGGCCGTTAAAACCAAGTTTAACTGTATTTATAAAGTTTTAATAGTAAAACATTTACTAAATACGTAGTCGACAAAATTTAATAATTGATATTTTAAAAAATATGCAATTCTGTGCTTGAATAATTCAATTCTAGAAGCCTTTAAAAAAAATTTTTTATGTTCAATTTACACAAAAAATGGTTTGTAAAAAAATCTCTTAAGTCTTAAAATTTTGTATGCAATTTGAAAATGTAATACAAAATAGGAGTTTCTATTAGAAATTTTTAAGTTGGCGGCCATAAAAAATGGCTGATGTCTTCACAATTTGAAAACCACAAAATTATACAAAATATACAATCCTTTAAAATGAGAGGCTAAACATTTATCTATCTTTGAAACTGAGAAATCCAGCCATTCCAATACTATTTATTATATAAAAACTTTTCAATCAAATTATAACTTTTTTATGTTCTTTTTGTAGCCATACTTTTTTTTAAATTTTCGATAGGTTTTTCTTAAATGTGACAAACATTTTATATAAATATTCCAAGCAAGGTAAAATTAGATCAGTGAGATGCAGTCTGTTACGGAGTTGCAACATTCTGAGTTAAATGTAGGTAAGCAGTAATAATTGTTAAACTAATATTTGTGGAATTGGTTGTACCGAGTCAGCTTGTGGAGATAATAAGAAGGGAAGACACATCCTTTGCACCAGACACATTCTTAGTTTGAGGACACTGTACCTCTCCCTCAGCAAATGCTGCAAGATGTTATACTCAGTTTATAACAGCACCTTAAGGAATGCTTGAATCAAAACAACTGTCATCTGTCAAAGTTATTAAAAAAAAAAAAATATGTAATACTATTTAAATACTTGTTGATTTTTTAGAATAATTTGTTATTTCACTGCCTCACTTGAATATAACTATTGAGCAATTGCACGTTGTAAGTTTAATATAGTTATACATTTCTTAGGTCAAACTACGGGCCTTTTCTGTTATATCCCCGCATTTACAAACTATTTTCTATTCTCAAACTATTTTCTATAGAATGAGGATTAATCAGGAATGTCCAAATAACTATTTATAACTTACTCCGTAACATATAAGAAAGGAAATTTCCAGTTTTTGTTGATATTAGATAAGGGTTATCGCAAACGAGTAACTTTACTATTCGACTCTAGCCTAATACTTTTGCAGACTGTAATGTATTCAAATTGTGTCCGTTAAGATACGATAAGACTTTGTACAACGGACTTTTCAAACTAGTGTAAATGTTGTTTATGGCGTGATGTCTACGTCATAGATCATCCTATAAATGCAATAAAGTAATTGGTCAAGGCAGATCACACCACTATCCTAAATGGCGTTCCTCCCTTAAACCGAATATCCAGCCCGTCAGTTCTACACTCAACTCCGTACCGTAAGGTCTATCAGCCTGACCAAGTTTTTGTTATAACTATAATCACTGAGTATATTATTTCGTACCTTATTAGTTTAGTTATGTTGAGCAGAAAGGTGCCAACATAACAATTGGCGACGAGGATAAAACAATTGTTAAGAAAGGTTAACAATTGGCGACGAGGATAAAACAATTGTTAAGTAAGGTTAACAATTACGGGAACAGTGAAATATGTGACGCGAGTAAAAGTGTTACGTAATGGCTGGTTCTTTATTGTGTTACAATAAATAGTGAAACTAGTATGGACAAATTCTGTATTCAGTGATAAATACCAAAAAAAATATTACCAAAAGTTTAAGTAAGGTTAAACTAGTGTCAAAAAAAAGTTTAAGAAAGGTTAAACTAGTGTTAAAGGAACGGTACGGTAACAAACATTCTAACAAAATGGCGACAATCGGTTCGATGAGTGAATTTGATAGTGCGAACGAATCTTGGTCATTGTATATTGAACGATTTGAACTTTTTGTGCAATGTAATGATATTGATGGGGAAAAAAATGTTAAGTACATTATTAACGGTAGTCGGAGTTAAAACATTTAACTTACTCCGCAATTTGTGTACGCCGGATAAACCATCAAGCAAAAAATATGCAGATTTAGTTAAGCCAATTAACGATCATTTGTATCGTAATGACGCCTTCTTTCATTGTTATAAATTCTCTTTACGTAACCAACATGAACATGAGACAATATCTCAGTATGAGACGTGTTTAAAAAAATTATCAACACATTGTGAATTTAAAGACGCATTAAATGATTATTTAAGAGACCGACTTGTAAGAGGCATACGCAGTGATGCAATTAAACAACGCTTATTAGCGAAGAAATCCTTAACCTATGGAACAGCTGTTGAAATGGCGACTGCGCTGGAGTCTGCGGAAAAGGAAGCGTCAACTTTAAACATGGGCAGCATACAACACGGTTTACAACAAATGAAGATTGGAAATCAGCAAACACCTTCTAATTCGCAAGGGAGGAGAGCGAGCTACAAACAAAACTACAAGCAAAGTGATCTGTACAAGTGTCTGTGTTGTGGTAAAAATGGTCATGTTTTTAAAGTGTGTTGTTATAAAGATTACGAGTGTAATGAGTGCAAAAGTAAAGGTCATCTACAAAAGGTATGTCGTTACAATTAAATGTCTAATGAAACAATGAATATGAATAGAAATAAGCCTATGTATAGAAATAGTAATTATAAAAATGCCAAACCTACTTTTCAAGGTAATTCAAGGAATCAAAATAAAATGGGAAATTGGTCAAATAATTATTTAGAAGAAAACCGTAGAAAAGATAAAAATATAAACAGTGGAAATAATGAAGTTTATGACATAACCAATTTGTTTGTTTTGGAAAATAAAAATAGAAGTGCAAATGAGCAGCTTAAATTTAAAAGAATCAGAGTAGATCCAATTAAACTAACAGTTAAAGTAGAAAATAAACCTTTTAGTTTTGAAGTAGACAGCGGAGCAGCTGTAAGTGTAATTTCTGAACAATTTTATAATAATAACCTCAAAAATG
Organism: Philaenus spumarius; assembly: GCA_018207615.1. Lineage (NCBI taxonomy): Eukaryota > Metazoa > Arthropoda > Insecta > Hemiptera > Aphrophoridae > Philaenus > Philaenus spumarius. The sequence continues at coordinate 315 of JAGFPH010017512.1, read as the reverse complement.
TAAAATTGAAACTAACAGATTTAAAATTAAATTCATATTATGTAAATGAAACAATTGTACCAATAGGTGCTATTCAAGTTAACGTAGAATTTAATAATAGATTCAGAAAGCTTGAATTGTTTGTTATTAAAAATGGAGCTAATCCTTTACTAGGAAGAGATTGGATTAAAGAGCTAGGGGTAAACATTTCAATACCAGAAACTATCAATAGTTTGGAAGACAGTAAGTAACAAACACAATAAAGATATACAGTAATCCCTCGCTATTCGCGGGAGATAGGTTCCGACAAATTGCCGCGAATAACAAAACCGCGAA
>JAGFPH010017511.1:0-17579 GCA_018207615.1 Philaenus spumarius | reverse complement strand
CACTCTTTAACTTTGAAATTATTTAGATATATACAAAATGTTACAACACTCGGATGCTTGTCAAAAACTATTTCGGAAAGCTTGGGAGTGATCCCACTCTGGACAATTTACGACTACAGCCCTACCCTCTCTTTGGCCCACCTCCTTCTCTAAAAACCTCTCCTCCCTTGTGTCTAAAAGTAACTTTATCCACCTTGACTTCTCAAACGTTACCCTAATTTCTGAATTATTAAATCACTATTTTAAGATGAAGTAAAAGGGTTTTGTGATGCGATCAGTTAGCACACCACTTAGTTTCTACAGCTAGAACCTTGTGCAAGGTGTTGGATTATAACCATCAATTATCGTTCTAGCACTTATATCAGTGACTTCAACATTTTTCGTAATTTAACTCCTAAAACATTATTCGTTATATTTTAATGAATCTTTGCAGGAATAGTCTTGGTTTATATGGCATTTGTATTTAATATTATTAAATAGATAAGACTTAAATTTAACACAGTCATACCTAATTAAACGTTTAGTTTCAAAGCAAACACCATGTCTCAAATTTCCAAAATTTTCTGTCTATAAGTTGCACTGTCTACCTAATTGGAAATACAGCACTGTTTATGATTTCATAATGGCAAATTTTATATTATTTATTTATGGATCGTTCATTTCGTACCTAAAAAAAAGCTACATTCTGGGGATAACCAATATGTAAAATACCGGGTTAGGATTATACATATACCTAATACCTATGTAGTATATTCCTTGATAGTATACAAAAAGTGTAACTTATACCAAAATTTGAAACTCCAGTTTTATCTGCCTTTGTTCAATAAAGTAGGAAACATATGGATAAGACACGTATTCTGTTTACAGTACTTAGGATGAGATGCATGGTCAGCCATGTACACTTTACTTCTTCTCTGATTATACATAAATATTGATTCTAATTTTATTAACACGTCTTTAATTCCTAAAACTTACATGTTAGGCATTCAGTGACGTAGCCGGGGGGGGGGGGGGGTCCATGGGGTCTGGACCCCCCCTCCCGAAGTTTTATAATATGAATAAAAATAGGACAAACATTATAGAAGGATTTTATTTGAACAAAACATGCATGCACATGAATTTACAATAATTAGGATTGTAAGGAGTGACAAAATTTGTTGGTTTCGTAGAAAGTGAAAGACACTGTCAGCTGTGATCGTTTATGACGATCAACACATTGATGAGCCAGTCTGTTGTAAAAGTGTAATCATTTTCACTCTTGAAACTGCACAGCGCTGTTACTCGTTGCTAGCAGAAAGGCGGGCGAGTCACCTGACTTCTTCTACAGTCTACGCGGGAGAAGGAAGTTTGTGTATTGTTTGTCAGTTGTCACAGCGCCTCTGTCTGTCGGGCCTTTTCGCTTCGCTGCCAAAACAGTGTGTGAGTGTGTCTCAGTAGTCGAAGAATTGTGTATTTGTATCTGAAATATATGTTTTGCTGGTTTGTTGTAGTAATACAATCGTGAAAAGATCTACTATTCCTACAAAAATAACTTCTTTCTTCATAAAACAACAGAAACTATCAACAGGTAAGTTTAATGATGCAAAATTATTCTGTATGCTTTCTCTTACATTTCCAATGTAGTGCAACCACTGCCTATTGGCTGTCAAGCGTTGACAATGATATACAGTTGTACAAGAATGCCTATATTTTGTTTAATAATAATAGTTTTCCAGAGAATCTGCATTTTGTAATTTGTTGGTAACAAAAAAATTATATTGATATCTTTGTAAAATTCATTATTTTCGAAATAGTTATTGTTTATAATCATTTGAATATTGCAACCTATACTTGACTTTCAACCGTGCAACTGATGGCTTAAAAATCTTGGACTTGTGGACAAACTTCTTTATTTTAATAATCCGAATAAATCCAACAATTAACTTTTTTGCTAATATTCCAGTATTCTGAACGTAACTTTTTATTTCCTAGATTATATACATAAATTTCACATGTATGTATTCGGGATGACATTATACACATTGTCAAATGTTACAATATACTAAAAAAAATATATTCCTGTTGTACGAATAGGCCTATGTTTTATTGCATCGTGCTTCATACATATGTATTTGCAATTTATGTTTATTTTCAGGGGCTCCTTCATCATCGTTGTTGCAAGAGTCTACAGAAACAATTATTCCTGAAGGTCGTGGTGAGATACGTTTGGAGCATACGCCCCACGAGCCATGCTTGCATTCGACACCTATGTTACCGGAGATTACAACGACGTGTGTAGGCCAAACGCCGTCAGAAGATATTCTGGTACCGGGTAGGTCTAGTGATTTCTTATGTTTTCAACTGGATACTTTCGACGTGGCAAACATAAAGAAGCATGAACAATTCGATGACAATTTGAGGAAGAATATTTTATCAAATAAAATAATACCCAATCACCAATTTAGGTTTCCTTCAACTGAATTCAATAAAAAACAACTGAAATTTCAGAACGGCCGGGTAGATAAGTGGCCTTGGTTCGCATACTCTAAGCTAGAATATGGTGTATACTACTGTAAAGTGTGCTTTGTATTTTATAATGAGGCCTGTGGAATGGGGTAAAGGCAACCACAAAAATCCTGGATCACTAGTTACCAGCCCATTCAGACGCTGGAAAAACGAAATTGAAAAATTCGATAGTCACGGCAAACTTCAATAGGCCTACCATTGTAAGAGTGAATTGAATGCAGAAAATTTTCTTTACGTCATGTCAGGAAACATTGAAGATGTGGTAAGCCAGTTAAACAGTCAATGCGCCAAAGAACGTGAGGAAAATAATTCTGTTTTGTGGAGAAAATGAGCTTCCTTTGAGAGGAGATGATGACGGCGGACCCCTCACTCTTCAAAAACCTGAGAAAAAAGAGAGGAAGTTCCAGGGCTTTATTGAGGATTAAGGCCAACTCTGGTGATCAACATTTAAAAATGTCCATTTTGAATTGTCTGAAAAATGCTATATATTTCAGTCCTGAAATACAAAATGAGGTAATCGAAATAAGTTCAGCGATTATCCAAGAAAGTATTGTTAGAAAAATTTAAAAAACAGACTACTTTTCAATCTTGGCTGACGAGACCACGATCGAACAACTATCCTTGTGTATAAGGTATGAGAATGAAAAACCAGTTCTGCAAGAGGACTTCATGGGATTTCTCCCTGTTTTTGATACGACCGGTGAAATCTTTGCAAAATCTATTTTATATCAAATTGTGAAAATGGGGCTAGATATGGCCAAATGTGTAGGTGAGGGGTATGATGGTGCTTCAAATAATATGTGTGGCCATGCAAAGGGTGTCCAATCCAGAATAAAAGAGCAGTATCCTAATGCAATATACTGTGCCAGCCACAGACTTAACCTTGCATTGTCTGATTATATGTCCACAACAAACGTCAGAAACTGTTTAGATCTCATAAAGGAAGTAGACAATTTTTTTTACAAGGAATGCTCATGCCAGTCAGACGCTAAAGGATGCGATCCAGGTGTATATACCCGAATGTAAAAAGAAAAGGCTGCTTGGTCTATGTGAAACCAGATTTATTGAACGTCACACAAGTTTGCCAAGCTTTGTTGAATTGCTAGAACAAATTTTTATCAGTCTCAAAGAAATTTCCAGCTGGTGCATTTCTTTCAGCGATAGAAAAAAGCAGTTTCTTGATTTCTTTGTTAGTGTGTGAAAGCTCTTAAGTGTCACGCTTAAGTTGTCAATATACCTTCAAAGTGTCTCTTATGATTTAGCTAGTGCTGTGAGATGTTCAAATGACATCTCTACTCTGCAGGAACTACGCAATAATGCTGATGTTGAGTTTAAAAAAGTTTTTGTTTCTGCCTCCAAGCTATCAAATGATCTTTTCAGTGTTGAAATCCAAGTTCCAAGGGTCAACAAAAGACAAACTTGTAGAGAAAATCCCCCAACAAAGTCAACTGAGGAGTACTACAGAGTTGCAATATGGATACCATGCTTGGACAATGTATGTAGTTGTGACTGCATTTCAAATACTTCTTCCTGGTTGTGCCTCTCCTAATAACGCCAATAAGCTAGCAATCTTATCACCATTCTTTTACAACAAGTGTTCTTTGGCGGCAATGTCAGGAGAGTATCAGATTTGGTGTCACAAAATAAAGGCAGTGAAGGGGGGATACTGAAGTTTTAGAGGTTTTGTAACTGTGTAAAGAACCCTTTTTCTCTAACATCAACAGCCTTCTCGTGATTTTGGCAACGATTCCCATCACAACTTCAAGCGTTGAGCGTACATTTTCTACCATGAAACGAGTGAAGACGATGCTAAGAACCAGTATAACGATAGGCTCAGTGCTCTAGCAGTCCTGTCATGTCACTGGGATATTGCCGTTGATCCAAATAATGTTTTGGACATTAGGGCAAGGAAAAAGAACTGGAGGCTGTACTTATAAGTCTTGTTATCATATAATTATATTTTTATTTAACTTTTTCACAAGTTTGATTTTAGTTTAAAGCAAATAAAAATGCTTTTCTTCAAAGAATAAGCTTTAAAATTAAATAGGATATACAGTATTTGTTTCTGTATGTTGTATTTTTTCCTGATTTAGTGTTTTCCGAATGTTATACTTAATAAGTATAACTTAAAATTAGTATTAAGTACAGCCAATGTTTGAATTAGTTAGGGGCCTAATATAAGATATGTTAAGTAATACTGGAAATGTTCATATTTTGTATGTGTAAGCCTTGTATTTGGAGGGGTGGTGCTTACTTTATATTAGTAATATGCTCTGTAATTAATAGTTTTCTTTATAAATGAGTCCAGTATTTCCAAAACGTGCCTTATCCCAAACAATCACATTTTGAGTTACACATATCACTACATTCGTCTGCTAAAGACGGATCAGAATTTGGTAGTAGCATGTTCCAAAAAAATTCTTATCACATTTAAAAACCAATAAGAAAATCATGAATTTTTCCAAAACATGTCTTATCCTCAAAAGGTTTGTTCCAAAGTGTGCCTTTTCTATAGTGTTCCAAACAAAGTCTTATCCTGAACTGCCATGTTAGAAATCAACATAAGATTTTCCAAAGTAAGTCTTATCCATCATTATACACTAAATATTGATGCAGTACATTTATTATTCCAGTATTACAAATTATTTTCCAGCTTTTTGTTAGTTATTTTTTGTCAAGCAGTTTCATAAATTTGATTGGTAACACTGTTTATTAGTTTGTTGTTAAATATTTCGCTGAAGCATCTGGAAATCACTTTGATTGCTCCTTGTTTTGATGTGTTCTACACTTTAGTGAGTAATTTTTCTGGAGAAAATAGAAGAAAATATTATTAAAAAAGAAGTTCCTGGGAAAGGACGTCGTCCAGATAACTGGAAAAAGTAACATCTGCAACAAATTCAACAGACAAACCGAGGTTCAAGAGAGCCAAGCTAATTTATACCCTCAAGTATAAAGAATTATTCAATGAACTAAAAAAACAGAAGATGGCAGTATGATACTATCTTATGATTGTCAAAAGAACCATGTGCTCCCCAAAGAACCTGACCAGTCAGCTTTTTATAGCAGACAATTATATATGTATATACAATTTTACTGTGTGCAGAGGAACATCAAAAGATCCCTTGGATAATGATACGGTTTGTATTTATAACTGTTTAGAGAATGAATTTCCAAAGGGCTGTAATGAGATTGCTAGTTGTGTTGTTCACAATATGTCCACTGTACCGATTCCACCTAGTGTTAGTAAAGTTAGGCTGTTCACTGATGGCTGCGTAGTCCAAAGCAAAACAAAATGTGAAATGGGTTTTAATCCATAAATACAGAACATGTAACCCACATACAGTTCTACTTTTTAGTGTAGTTCACTCATTTCTACCCACGGATAGAGTTTTCGCCAGGATCGAAAAGAGAGTAAGAAAAAATGTGAAAATTATTCATTCAGAAGAATACGTTCAAATATTTAAAGAGCATGTTTATTTGGGAAGAGGGAACTGCCCAAACTTCAACCGGAAAGAATCTATTTTTTCTGTTATTCAAAAGAAGCCATGTAACTGGCATATTAGGCTAAGTTTAATCCATGTAAACAAATCATCTTAAAATGCAACAGACGAAAGATCAAGACTTTTGTTCGTCATGAGGTCATTTTCAGAACTGACTTTAGCAAGTTTCGTTCAGTTTTTAATACAGGTACTTTCTACCTATGCAACGCTAGATCCACACCAGTTATTGAATCTGGAACTCCAGTCAATCAAACTATGCTTACAGACATTTAATTGAAAAATTATTGAAGGCACACTTAAGTGATGGGTGGAAACAGAATCCTGACTTGGGTTTTTAAAAAAAAAACCTTATTGGAGATCTGTTATGTCGTGTCGATGCTCACCAAGAAGCCCCTTTTGAATTCACTTGTGTTTGAAACTTTATGAACTTTTAGAAAATATGTTGAAAAGTTATTGAAGGCACACTTTGGTATTGGGTGAAAACAAAATTCTAACTTAACGTTTTTTTAAACCCTTGTTGAAACACCAGGAGGTATTGATGAAAATGATGAAGAAAATCTTGTATGTCAAACCGTTACTCACTAAGAAGACTCTTTTGAATTAATTTGGTATGAAACATCCAATGATCTTTTCATCAAGCTATTAATTATATAGCATTGGAATAACCATTTAACCATATAAACTTTCTAAAAATGAGGAAATGATTAAGAAAATACTTATTTAGGCGTTTATAATAATAAAAAATATTTGTTTTTTCCAATGTAATACAGCTTTGTAATTTCAATAAAAACTTATAAAAAATGTCAAAGTATTTTTGAGTTTTCCAAAATATGTCGTATCCCTCTGGTAAATTTCCAAAGCACGCCTTATCCATAGTACCATTCCAAAACGTGCCTTATCCAAAGTTTAACCGTATATTACAAAATAAATACAAAACAAAAGTTAAATAAAGCTTTAAATATTTTATCCTTGATTTTAATTGTTAACATTGATATAATATACATCACAGTTAGTTAATAAAAACATAGCTAAACAGTTTTCCTCGATTTCCCGAAAATTATCAAAAGTTGACAAGGCACTTTTTGGAAAAACTGGACTCAAATGTATAATTTAAAATATAAGTAAAAAAAAGTAAAATATTCAATTTAACATTTACTTTTTACATTAAATTGTCAAAACAATTCATGTAACATGTCTCATTACATTCCATTATGAGTTAAGTTTCCATCTGATAAATCGTAATAGTCGATAAGTTAAAAGAAATTATAACGATAACATTTAATAAAATATTAAATCTAAAAGTAACTAAATATCATATCTATTTATCAAACGTGTTTAAAGGCCCGTTTACACGCTCAAGCCATTTAGATTGGTGCGTGTGAACGCTGGTTTGACGTTTGCGCAAGTCAAAAAATATGCTTGAGTAAAATCTGTCCTGACAGAAAATCGGCTTGAGGTTGGTGTATTGGCTTGAGCGTGTGAACGCTGGTTTGACGTTTGCGAAAGCCAAAGTTACAATCTCAGGCATGCGCATTGAATGATATCCTATCCCCACCTGTTATTTACGATCCGTATTCCAGCGTGTGTTGGTTATATTCATTGTTTGTGTTGTTATTGTTTGTTGGATCATAAAATGTCAAGTGAAAAAGAATTCCTAATTAATTTTATTGAAGTTTACAAGTCGTTCCCTTGTTTGTGGAAAGTGAAGTGTAGGGAGTACAGTGACCGCAACGCTAAAGCTCATGCTTATGACGCTTTAGTTGAAAAAATGTTATTCTTAGGCCAAGAAGCCAACAGGGAGACTGTTGTCAAAAAAATATGCAGCAAATGAAAAAAGTATTAGTTCTTCGTCCAGATGTTCCATTTTGAACAATACAAACTGATTTTATAATAGTTTAAACACAACTGATAACAACTTTTATGTATTTAATGAAGAAGTTTATCGTTTAAATGAACAAACTAGGGTTCCTTATTTCACAATTGCACAAACCGAACTAATCGTGTGAACGGAAATATTTTATTCAGTTCGTTTGCACAAACTGGCTTGTGCAAACGAACTGAATAAAATATTTCCGTTAAAATATAACCGGCCTATCCCATGAACAACAGAGTTTTTTTTCTCTTACAGATTATATTACTGTAACTGGCCGAAGTCTCAAACATTGATTGTTTGACGGATATTTCCTGGAAAATATAACTGATTGACGCAACTTTAGGTGTGCAATGTGTTAGTGTTGTAGCCGGCAGAACTGGTAAGGGGGAGTGTGAGTTTGATTCCCCACTTGCTTCCGCGGCAACCGTATGTTTTTTTAGAATCAATTATTGACAAAGCGGCATCCTTTTTTCTTTTTCCTCGTATGTTGCTTTGTCGAAACCGTTACTGTATTTCGTGGGAGCAAAACATGTAATATTTTTAACATATTATTGCGTAATATGTTGAGCAGCAGAATCAATGGCATTAGACGTGATGAAAGTACGCAAATGGAGAGACCGGGGTTTAAAAAAATCTTTGAAAGTTAAAGAACAGAAAAAAAATTGATTTTTTAAACAATGATACAGTGTATGTAAATTCAGTTTTCAAAGTTTATAACAGTTTAAAAAGTTTCATTTGTTGGTGTTTGTTTGTGTATGTTGTACATACAATGAAATAAGTTGCAATAACATCTTCTTTGCTTGTTTATTTATGAAATATGTAGGTTATTTTTTACGGGAACCTCGGATCAACCGGCCAAACAAGTAGGCTAACCGGCCAGGGTCTTTGTGCCGACTTGACCGGTTAAGAGGGATTCTACTGTACACGAATATGATAAATTTAATTAGGCTACACCCATCATTTCGAAAGCAGACACCGTTATGAGACGTGCGATTACCCCCCATGAACGGCTTTCAGCTACGCTGAGATTTTTGGCAATTGGGAGAAGCTACGAGGATTTGAAATTTTCTACAGTTATTTCCAAACCAGCTCTAAGCGCCATAATTCCAGAAACATGCGACGCAATTTACAACATTAAAATACAAATATCTCAAGGTAAGTCTTATCACAAAAAATACACAATTAATATAACCAACACACGCTGGAATACGGATCGTAAATAACATATCAGTGTAAATAACAGGTGAGGGTAGGATATCATTCAATGCGCATGCGGAGATTGTAACTTTGGCTTGCGCAAACGTCAAACCAGCGTTCACACGCTCAAGCCAATACACCAACCTCAAGCCGATTTTCTGTCAGGACAGATTTTACTCAGGCCAAATATTTTGGCTTGCGCAAACGTCAAACCAGCGTTCACACGCACCAATCTATTTGCGCAAACTAGCTTGCACAAGCCAGTTTGTGCAAATGGCTGGAGCGTGTAAACGGGCCTTTAAACGACATAATCGCCATCATCAGCATCTTCAGACGATGCGATTATTACAGTTAGTTATAATCGTGTCATTGAAAATAATTAACCTCGAATATTTTTAAACTTCCAAAATTATAGCAAGTTATTTAATTATTTGTGAAGGCTGATAACATAAAGTACCGCCATAATCTAATTCGCAGTTGAAAGAAAAATAAATTGGGAAACAATAATATTTGTTTGTCGGCTTTTAAGTGACATGGGGGGGGGGTATTCAATTGTAAGTAAATACATAAGTATTCAATTGTAACTAAATACATAATACCAGACCAAATTATCATGCAATTTGAATAATAGTTATTAGTCTAATAGTAGTCTACAATAAAGGTTTATAGTTCTACATAGGCTACCTGTTTTTAATTATGAACTCATGACTAACGAATAAACACTATTAGGGCCTATTGTAAAAATATTTGAGGTTTCCGTTAGTCAAAACAGATGAACTCTTTTGATTATAAAACGATAGACATTTTTATAAAACTTAAGCAAAAATCTTTTGAAGAATTGAAACTATTAGTTATATTATATAGTTTTTATTTAAATATACACTGTTGAAAATTGCAGAAGTTCCAATGTTGCAAATGTTACTGAAATATCTATATTATCCAATTCTACTAATTAAAGTCCAAAAATGTGAATTTGTAAATTATTTTTGTTGGCTCTACGACAGAATATTCAGTACACAATACCTTCTTTTTTATAATGGCACGCAAGAAAGTAAAAATAGAGTAGATAGTCGACGTGGATAAGTTTATTACCCAGATGCAGATGTCGAGTGGGCAGAACACTCCTGAAGGCCCACACAAGTGTAAAGGGACCACAACGCCTACTGCACTGTAGGCGACAACTAACTGTTCTTACTTCTATTTTGAAGGTTAATTTAATTTATAAAAAATCGTTTATTTTTTCCACTAAGTATTAAGCAATCCCAGGGCCGGTGCAAGAGGTTTTGGCTCCCTAGACGAAACCATCGTGAGGCGCCCCTACCAGGGGGTAGAGGTTGTGGAAAATATTTGGGGAGACAAATTTATAAAGCCTGAAAACGTGATTTTAAGTCTTTTTTAATGAACTTTATCTCTTATCTCCCATATAGATTTTTAATATATATATACTATTATTATATTATATAGGTCTATTTTTAATTAATAGTAAATGCATGTTTTTCTACAACTATGCAATGTGTAATTATAACATAAAAATAATTTTGTAGCAATTGTTTGGATACTGACCTTTGTGTTTATGTATCAGTACTTGGTTTACTTGAATACTTATTTGCACAATGTTTTTGTAACACGTTATTATTTGCCTTAAATGCCTTATGATACTGTTTTTTTACTTTATACTTTCACCTTGGAAGTCTTTACATAACAGGAAAATAAAATATTTATAATAGACTAATAATAATATTAATGCATTGAAAATACTCTTAAAGTTTTACATAACGCTATTTTTTACAGTACCGTAATTTTTAAATTTTAATACATTTACAATTTTTACCGTTTATATACATCAAATTACCGGCACTACTCACAATCACCGAGCGACAAAATCTTGGCACTGGGTGACAGTGTCGTTATTTATTCTCCCTAACTATTAGTGGAGTCGATTCAGCAACTCACTTGCAGGAAATATAAAAAAATACCACTTACAATTTTTTCAAAATGTATTATTTATTAACAGTTTATAATTTAAATTGTAGTAAATTTTAAATAAAACATTGAAATAATAATTAATTAAACAATAGTATCAAAGTTTTTTTTTTTTTTTCTGGCCTTGATCTTAGCAAATGTTGAAATTAACTCATTTAGATCGATGTTTTGTGCTAACTCTTGTTCGATTGAAATCGTTTTCAGTAAAAAAAATCCTCCCTAGGCGCCCCTCCCGGTTGCGCCGGCTCTGACCAATCCAGTTCATATATTAAGGAAGCAGACGATCTAGTAGTTTCCTTATTTGGTATTCTCGAAATTGTTACGATAGTAGACCTACAATTGTATAAGCTGAAAGTCAAATAATTGACAGGTACATATAATAATATTTACTTTATTTATTTGTATTAACAAAATGCTACACATTGCTAATATGTTGAAGTTATTCTCTGCGATTATGGCTGTTGTGCTTAGGTAATGCGACTCCTTCAGATATTATCATACTTTTGCAACTGTGGTAAAAATAAGACCTGTGGAAAATCTAAATTAAATAAGCTACTCCAGACAGTCTTGTTTTAGAATGGTCAATTTTCAAACCCCACTTTATACAGTTATAAGATCGTAGACACCCAAATCATATCAAAAACATTTTTTTAATCAAAATGTTCTGTGTACAAGGCGCAGGACCGAATGGTCCTCCTAAATATGCACTGATTTTTACTTTCTTACTATACTATAGTATAGAGAAAGTATAGTGATCGCAAAAAAAAATTGATGTTGAAATTTTTGTGGAAATATTCGTTTTGGGACCCCCTGAGTCCAAAAAAGTGTTTTTTACAAAACGTCTGTCTGTATGTATGTATATATACAAAGCTAGAGTGAAAACTATTCCATCGATTTCAAACAAATTTGCATCAGACATGTCAAGTAGGCCTGCATAGATGCACGAAAAATGGTTTTGAAAATTTTGGAAAAACAACCCCCGTTTTGGCAAAAAAAACCCCAAAAAATCAGTTATTATTTTTTTAAATAAAAAAACGGCTTTAACGATTTTGATAAAATTTGGCTTATTTGTAGCCTTTAATGTACCCTACCATATGCAAGAAATCGCATCTTTCTAAAAATTCTCGTTTAGGTAATAATAACTGTTTTTTTTCCATAAAGGGGGTTGTTTTGAACATTTTCCAAAACCTTTTTTCGTGCGTCTATACAGGCCTAACTGACGTGTTTGGTGGAAATATTTTCGAAATCGATCAAATAGTTTTCTTTCTAGATAACAATAATAATATTTATTAGTTAATCTCCTACTTTAATAAATCACCTCTCCTACCCCACCCACAATTATGAAGTCACAGTGAACTGTTTAATAATTTAAATATGTTTGTGAGAAAGTATGTGCCAGTTTACCATATGCAAGAAATCGCATCTTTCTAAAAATTCTCGTTTAGCTAATAATAATAACTTTTTTGGTCATAAAGGGGGTTGTTTTGAACATTTTTCAAAACCTTTTTTCGTGCATCTATACAGGCCTAACTGACGTGTTTGGTGCAAATTTTTTCGAAATCGATCGAATAGTTTTCTTTCTAGATAACAATAATAATATTTATTAGTTAATCTCCTACTTTAATAAATCACCTCTCCTACCCCACCCACAATTAATTATGAAGTCACAGTGAACTGTTTAATAATTTATATATGTAATTATGTAACAAAATGTAATTATATGTAAATATATAATTTAAATATGAGAGTGTAAAAGAGAGTTCACGTTTTGAGAGTTCTTCGTCTTCGGATGACGACATCGACTTGAAAAATATGTGTGATGACAATGAGGATGATGATGCATTTGACATACGTTCGAAAGAAGTTGAAATGTGTATTATTTGTGGGGAGTATGGCTTAAATGGACTTTCTTTTAGGTGCATAATATGTGGGAAATGGGCACACTCAGAATGTAGCGGAGCAGATTCTGCAGAAAAGTATATTTGTGAAATAAAATAGACTAGCTGACCCGTGCGAAGCATTCGCATTCTAACTTACTTAAATCCCACTTAATTAAAGTACACACCGTATATTTAGTATCGTATAGGTCGTATATTAATTAAAAATAGCAATGTAGTGGCGTAACGGCAGCTCCCCAGCTGGGTATTGTTATCATCAGTGTTGCCTACGCCAGGAAAATATCCCTACAACTTACTTGATCTTACATCACTGTTACTTTTGGATTCTTTATTTCTTTTTTTTCGTATAATTGTATTTTGTATATTTTTCCGGTGTAGCGGTTAAGGAAAGCTTTAAAATGATGCCTCATTCATGTAATTTGATGATGTATTAAGGAAGTTATGGCGTACCGACAAAAAAATGGCCTTGAGAAATAATATATGTGATTTTTTGTAATATGTATATATATATACGTTGTAATATGTATCCCCTAACTGGGTTTTCTTTTAATACAGTAAGTTTCACTTGAATGCAGAGAATGGTATACAGTAGAGTCCCGCTATTCCGAACTAATTGGGACCGAATACTGTTCGGTTAAGCGGGAATTCGGAATAGGCGGATTTCATGAATAATTTCAACGTATTGACTTGTAAAGGCATACGTTCTTGACGCGGCATGCGACAAATGCTCTTGACCTAGCGTGTTGTTGATGAAGCGTCGAACAACACGCTTCACCAACACTAAATTACGTTATGTTCATGCTGCGATGGCGGAACATTACATCCTCAAGTCGATTCAATGCTCTTTGTCAGAAAAAAATCACTGACTTTACTTCTTAGTATAGGATTACACCATCCGGGGTTTTCCTTCCGTTGCGTTACGATTCCGATTTATTCTAAAAACGGAAGGAAAGATATTGGTTGTTCCAACTGCCTGTTTTGTCATCCCGCAGTCTGTCCGTTAGTACCGCATAGTATTGACAAAGGGTCGAGAAAAAATAAAATTCCTTCCAGATAACGAAAACGCAAGGGAAAAACGGATAAAAGCAACCGGCAGGTGGCAACAATACTACTGGTGCCTAGCTGTTGTATCTAATCCTTCCTTCTTTCTGAAGGACCCGGTATCCATTTCACCTGACGCTTGTTGCAGTAACTTCCCACCCGCAAAACGGATGGAAAACGCGGAGGAAACAAAACCGGACAATACCAACAGGCCCATTGGGATTATTGTGTAAATGATTCTACAGAATTGTATAAATGGAGCCGACATATAGGCTACTGTAAGTAACCAGCTTTCATTCCAATTTGGTTTCAGGCGTTTTCATCTAGCTTAGGCTCTAATTATGTTCGGAATAGCGGGACTCTACTGTATTTTAAAAATGTTCAGACTTAATATTGTTTATTTAAGGGTGGCTTCATTACCGTGAGATAATGTCGGGATTACCGGGGTAATCCCGCCACTATGCAGAGATTTAAAAAAATTATAAACACGTTTACTTTTATGTTACAATAATAGTTTAATTTATATAGATACTTAAGCTTAGTTAATTTTATTACACAAAAATAAAAATTTTTAGAAGGTTTAAAACATCAAACTTCCTTAAGGTGGCGCCATTCCCCCAGTCTACCCTATGCTCACCATAGAGTTGCTGTTCAACATGGCACTACTGCATTTTTGGTTTTGACTTTCACACTGCAAAGAAAGACTGTTAAAAGCAACTCGAGGCTAGCTGCTCCAACTGGCTCCTATTGAGTTAATAATCAGTCAACTAATAAATACGTTTGCCTAGGAACTTTCTACAAAACATCGTCTTTTACACTCTATAATCTGAAGACATTAGCTTTAACGCATCCTTCCAAGCATCAGGATTTAATTTGAGAACGTCGCCGACTCAAACTTATGTTGAGCAGCAGCGCTCAGTTTTGCAATGCAACACTACTCTGATTGGCTCGTTTGAGGTCGAGCTCTCGGTTTGATTTCATTCTCAAGAGCCTTCTCTGGTGCTCTTTAATGTAGTCAGCAATTGAGTTTGCCAGTTTTAAAAGGATATTACTTTTAAGTTGAGCGGATTCTATAGTGAGTTAGTTGGAACTACTATTTGGCCTCCTAAACCGTAAAAACAGTTGAACAAACACACTATTCTCCTTAAAATGTTGGCACTGGTAGCCTGATCTAGTAGGCTTACTGTATAGGGCTATTAATATTAGTTTGATTATTTCAGTAATACATTCTTCAGATACTCTTTCTTTTATTGTTTAAAACCATTGTGTTTATTGTTTCAGTGACAACCCAATGTGCGTCTTTAATGGGTTCACATTTGTGGACCGGGAAAATGACCCGTCATGTCTTCCCGCCTGGCCCAAATACGCGGTAAGTAAAGGAATTTCAAGCTTGACTATAATCCACTACAAAGAAATCATTCAAATTCTTTCACACTTGGATAAATGTGAGCGAAATGTTTTATGGGTTCAGTTCAGAGTCTAATTAAGTAAGCTGACATCATGTCGCCATTTCGATACGTTTGCCCCCTACTCACGCACGAGTTGAAGTTAGGTCGAAACAAATTAATCTGAAGGCTGCACTACACCTACGCAATATGGAATCTTTTTTCGACAAGGGTAGTGATAAACTTACGTAAACATGTTTTCATTTACGGCCCTGATCTGTTACAACTCATTTTAAAGAAGACGTAAATGGTTATTTTTTTTAAAAAACGTTTTCACTTTTTTATACATTATAATAAAGTAATAAACTAAATAAATATTTTTATTTGAAATATAACTGAGTATATCCATGTCTAATATCTATGTAACTATATTGATGTTCTTGCAGTAACGTCGGCTTATTTATATACACCGATATTAATGATAATAATTTTAATTGTGGTATCGTTGGTAAGTGCTTCTTGAGTAGTACGGTATATATTCCAAAGTACAGTAATACACAATGAGCTCACTAAAAAGTAAACGATTCAACTACATTTCCTTAACTACTGTCTTAAGTAGGCTTAAGTTAGTCGTTTTTCTTGTCTAAAAATAGATTCTTTTGCAATTAGTTTTTGAAATCAAGAATCGCATTCCAACGATACCCAATTTATTGAAATCGATTAAACAGACCTCTAGAATACCATTAAATGCATTACAAAACCACGCTTTAAAAGAAAATTGGCCTGCTGATTCTTATTTTATAAGACGAAACCCCAGTTAGGACATTATTGGCTGGTAATATGAAAGTGCCATGCTCCTAAACTTAACATTAAACAAAAAACTATTCAGATTGTAACGGAAATTAAAACTAGTTGACTCAAATAAAATCTGAACAAATTTAACAAACAACTGCCGATTATTAGGCCTACAGCTACGAATAAAGATAATTAACAATAGAAATAAAACTATTTCAAATCGAAAAGTTAACGAGAAAAAACGACAGTGCCATTAATTTAAAATTATGAATAACGACTAATATATTATAATTTAAGTATAAAATAAAACACTAATAAAGAAACACTCTAATTTAAACATAAAAACGACAAAATAACCAAAACATGTCCATGAATAAAGAAAATATCAACTTCGTTTTAGTGCTAATAACGTCAATATGATGTGAAAGAAATTTTATCAAATTCAGTCCAGTCGTTATTTTTACCGTCCAATTTTATCTGCGCATGAGCATTATGATCGGCACAAACTAAATACCAGGAAACAAGGAAAATAGATGTTTTTAAAAAACGGTTGGGTCGAATTTGATAAAATTTCTGTCATATTATATTGACGTTTATACGCTTTGATTGTCACTTAACGAATTTGACATCATTGTTTCATTCGTGGTACAGTATTTTGTTTCTGCCAATCATAATGCGGATGCGCAGATGAATGAAAAACGTAAGCAGCACGGCCACATTACTATCGACGAATTTTCTTACCATAAAAATAAATAACTAGTATTGAATACTGGGAGTTTCCTCTGAATTTTTGTTCCTTGTTCCGGAAACTGTTCCAAAAAAACACCTTTGCTCAGGATTATAGTAAATTTAATTATTTTTCGAATGATATAGCTCACAAATTGTACTCGGGCTTATGAAAGGTGTAAATGGTGCAATTACCTTACATGCATAATGAAAAAAATCATTTATCGGGAGCTTTCTATGAATTTTGTTCCGTGATCTGTACCTAAAATACCTCAGCACAGGATTGTAGTAAATTTAATTGCCTTTCGAATGGTATAGCTACAAATTGTACTCGGGCTTATGAGTGGGAGAAATTGCGCAATTACATTAATAATGAAAAAAATCATTTATCGGGAGCTTCCTATCAATTTTGTTCCTTGTTCCGGGAACTGTACCTGAAATACCTTTGTACAGGATTGTAGTAAATTTAATTGCCTTTCGAATGGTATAGCTCAAATTGTACTCGGGCTTATGAGTGGGAGAAATTGCGCTATTACAATTAATAATGAAAAAAATCATTTATCGGGAGCTTAATATCAATTTTGTTCCTTGTTCCGGGGACTGTACCTGAAATACCTTTGTACAGGATTGTAGTAAATTTAATTGCCTTTCGAATGGTATAGCTCCAAATTGTACT
>JAGFPH010017510.1:0-17579 GCA_018207615.1 Philaenus spumarius | reverse complement strand
CCATGCGGTCTACCCTCGTGAGCTCTCTCCAGTTTTTATCTCGTTCGCAGAAAGTCAAATTATTGTGTATTTCGCCTTAGTATATTCTTTTATTAATACTATTATGTCGCTATGTCGCAAAATATTTTGTTTCTCGCTTTAGTCGAGTTAGTTTATATATATTATATCTGATATATTTTATTAGTATTATATGCAGTATATTTTATTTTATTATATTTGTTATATTTTATTAGTATTATATGCGGTATATTATATTTTTATTATATCCGGTATATTTTATCATTATTATATCGCAATGTCGATGCAAACGTATTTTGTTTGTGACGAGAACTTGTACGAAAGTGGTGGGAAAGTGTCCTGTATGAGTGCAAAAGTAATAACTTTACTGATAAGTGCCACTTTACAAAGAAATGACGGAAAAAGCTCCAACCTTGTAGGTTTGACACCCTCAAAGTTCATTCCACATGCAGAAAACATTATACGTGAGCGGAAAGAATTGCAGCTTATGTGGTGAAACAGGCCCCTGTTTTGAAACAGCCATTGATAAGTCAAAAGATTCACAAGTCGTTGTCATTGGAGAGGACACAGACCTCATAGTCCTTCTGATTGAGCTAATCCCCAAAGACCAATACATCATAATATTAAGAAACTGGGCCGAGGAAAGGTGACATCCAGTCTGTATTTCCACCGCTGAGTTATAGGAGCTCAAGGCATTATGCTCATCGATGCTTTCACAGGATGTGATACTACAACAGCAGCCTTCCTCAAGGGCAAACTTGCATTTGCCAAACTGTTTAAGAAGGATGCAGATGTAGCATATGCTGCTGAAGTCTTTAACAATCTTTCAGCCACTCATAAGCAGATTCCAGAGCAGGGCAATAATTGTTTCCTAATGTGGTACGGTGCCCCGAAGAAATAAAAATCACTCTACAAATATTGCTACGACACAATCGTCAAGTCTGTGGCGAATGTGCATCCCGATATCTCATACCTCCCATCATCCGAGGGATCAGCCAAACATAGTCATCGGTGCTACCTTCAGAAACAACGGTGACGACACTAGTTTACGCCCAGAGGAATGGGGGTGGGAACAGAACGTGATGGACTGCTTAACTACTTCATCAATATTAGAAGCCAAGATCCAACAGCACCAAATGACATTTTGAACCTAATATTCTGCAAGTGCAATGGCGACTGCAGCACTGCACGCTGCAGTTGCTGGAAGGCCTCAATGGTTTCTTCTACAAAAATTCAATAAAAATAAAATGTTCGTTCTTCACTCTAGGCCTAACCTATCTTTGTTGTGTGTTTATGTTTTACCTGCCTTAACGGCAACACACTCACATAATTTATGTTTTGTGCACATTTATGGCACAGTACGTTACGAATGATATAATTTTAATCCTTCAATTTCAGTATCGGCTCACGTATAATGTTTTCTGCATGTGGAATGCCACTTTTTAGGAGAGGACACTTTCCCACCACTTTCGTACAAGTTCTAGTGAAAAACAAAATACGTTTGCATCGACATTACGATTTAATAATAATAAAAATAAAATATACTGCAAATAATACTAATAAAATATATCAGATATAATAATAATAAAATATAAAGGTTAAAAACACAATAATTCGACTTCCTACGGACGTATGACATTATATAAACTAACTCTACTAAAGCGAGAAACAAAAAGATTTTCCGTCGACATAGCGACATAATAGTAATAAAATAAAATAATATACTGAGGTGAAATACACAATAATTTGACTTTCTACGAACGAGATAAAAACTGGAGAGAGCTCACGAGGGTAGACCGCATGGGGAACAAATAATAAAGTATTCCAATGCGAAGAAACGTTTTTTCTAAAATTACTGATTTTCGAGAACGTAGGCTATATCTCATTAACGGTTACAGATATCAAAAATACTATATGTATGAAAAATGTAAATAATTTTGTCTGCTTAAATTTGTATACGTATATATTTTTTGTCGGACCAACCCCTACTGAGATATAGGCAAAAAATAAAAAAATTTACCTTTAACCCCCCTCCCCCCTCTTCCGCCACCCCTATGATCAAGGACTTTTAGTAGGTATGTTATACTACTAGGTACCCCAAACAATGCACCATAGTTAGTCTTTCCGCTTATTTACTTTCCTTCTAGACCCACATTTTGGGCATTCGTTGAGTAGGCTATTAGCCTTTTTTTTTAAATACAAAATTAAAAACAATGCTAATAACACTTACAAATATGTACAGTATATTATGGTAGAAACGCCCGCTAAAAATATTCCATACCCACTCCCCCCAGACACCTCGGAAAAAGGCTTAAAAAAAATATTCTTATAGCTTATATCAGCCCCTCCCTTCCACATATCCTGGCTACGCCCATGGGTGAACCCATTTAGATCGATTAGTAACATTGTACAATAATACTGTTTCTTCGTCACTACTTGAAGAATCACAATTAAGCCATGGAACGTCAGCACAAAATCCATCACTACACCAAGGTACGTCAGAAGACATCTTCTCTTGTCGAATATTGACGTGTCTCTGTGTAACTAGGAGAAAATGGGCGGGAAAATGACACATCCACATCGGATCCGTCCACGTGCAGTGTGAATTGGCACATCCATGGACGTCTGCAGATGTGTTCGGACGTCCGCGACTTCCATGGATGCCGCAGATGCCGGTGTGAAAATGCCTTTAAGAATGTCATCAGAATATTATTCTCAATCCATAACTTTACAATCATCTCCTAGGTGTATTAATGCTGCATACTTTTGTATTATTTCCTATTTTATCAACATTTCTCTTCTAAAATTCTGGACATCTTTTTCTTTTTCTGAATATACCTAAGATCAGTAGAAACTATTATTTCTTCAGCTTCAGGATGAGTAGTTATCATTATTTTTTAAATTAATGAAGATGTAACGGGTCCCGCTTCCGCGGGCTCGGCTCGCCTGTGTCTGGCTCCTTGAAGCGGCGCTTTCCCTGGTCGGGTTATACCTTTCTGTCCTCGTGCGGACGTACGGGCATTGTCAGGATGGTTGGTGGTGAGAAGGTTCTTCAATAACTTGGTAAACCCATGATCAGTTGAAACGTTTATTGAATCGATACAAACGACTACTCTGTTGGTTCTAACTACTCTAAAACTAATATTACGCCATGAGGCCAAAGCAAGATCTATCACCCCTTAATTGAGTCTATTCGCGGATGCATTCACGTACAGACTAGTGTCCCCCTCCCTTGGTTAACTAGGAATCGTCTTCTCAGCGAATGTACCTTTCGCCAACAATATACTATTAGCCCATTCAATAAAGGTTTTTTGTCGCAACAAATTAGGGAAAAGCTGAATTTTTTATATGTGATAGACCCTTATGAGACATGTATTTTCTCAAAAGTCCCCGTCTCTCCCCCTTGTGCTTCCCCCTCCACCCCCCTTGAAGTTTATAAATGCAGAGCTTCACAAGATTGCTTACAAGTTCGTTAATACTCATCGTAGCGAATTAATTTTTTGTACATTTATTCCTTGATCCATATTAAACATATTTTGTTCTCATAAATTTGTCGATAAAGTTAATATTAAAGGACCTATTAAACAACTGTACCAATCTTACAAAAGAACAATTAAGGGAACGGAAGCAATACTGGGCCACATAGATTGGTACTGTTCAAGACTTACCTTAGAAATTAAATATCACCAAAAGTAGGAATATTTCAGCTTATCTCTTACAATGCACAGGATACCTAAAGGTTATCTCAATAAACTATAGAAATAGGTATAATTTTAGGTTTATTAACCAAGTTAAATAAAAGTTTATACGCCCTTAATACAAAAGATAATTAACATGCCCTTAATACAAAAAAGATTGAGATTTAAAAAAAGAAAACATATATATTTTATTAAATTTAATTTAAAAACCCTTCCCAAAAATAAAATTCAAAAACCCTCCCTTTTAATAATAATTACAGAAAATATACAAAAGATTTACAAGTTACAAAGTTTACATGAAGTACCATGGATTCGTTTTAAGAATATATATATATTTGTCGTTGGCCAACTCTAAAAGGTAATTATATAATTAAATAAATAGACAAAATTTATTATGAGATGTCTCTCTATATATATATATAAAAAAAAAAGGTGTGAAATTTCTAAAGTGTAGCCCTTAGGGCTGAAGGTCCGAAATGTGCTAGCTTGCTCCTCCCAATTTATTTAATACTAACATATCCTAAATAGTACACATGTGCAAAAATTATTTTCGAAAATACAGCCTATTTAACACTTAACATAAAAAAGAACAAATGCAGATAGTTCTCATTTTTTAAATTAACTTCTGTCTCTAATTAAAACTCAGTAGAAAATATTTTGATTATGTATTCCATTTTTCAGTTGCAAGGTAGGCCTTTTCTAATAGTAGTAGTAGCAGGTTATCTCATTGCATTAAACATCGCCTGCACTTGGACCAGTTTAACTGTATAACACAGATAACAATTTCCTTTTTAGAAAACTTGCAGTTATTTAAATAAGCATAAAATGATAGTTCTTTGAGTTGACTGTTTTTATTAAATTTTGTAGCATAAATAGCAAATTGCTACATAGATGGTGATTGTTAATATAACATGCGTAATGTTGCATAACACTGTCTGTACATGTTAGGTAAACCACATGGTAACATAAAAGAAATGTTAACGTTTAGTTACATATCAGCCATATATTCTGCTTATAGCTTATTAAAAGTTTTCAATATCTGTTACACTGTAGACATACTACACAGTTATAGTTAATTAATGCATAACACTTTAGGCTTGCTTGTGGAAATATTTTTTTAGGCTTTAACAATAACAAAAATGATATCGGCTTTATAGTTTTTTGTAGGCTGTAAGATTTACGTTTAAAATTTAGGCTGTAAGAATTACATTTAAGTTTAGGCTGTTGTAAAAAGAAATATATAGGTTTCTCTAATAAATTGAACAAAATGAGTTAGGAAGTTGTACATGAAGCAAAAGTGGAAATAACCTAATTAAGTTTTACAAGTAATATTTTATAATTATTAAGGTAAAGCTGAAATATTGTACCTGGTATGCGAAAACAAAAGGTTTAGAAGTTCATGTTCTTCAGCGACACACGTTACCCCGATCAAATTATTTAAAGTTCGGCAACATTACGAACACTCACAGCGTCTGAAAGTAACGGTCTAATGGCCGACGCTTTGTAGAACAATCTTATGACAAAGCGAAATTTACTTGACGAGATAAAGAACAGCTGATCGTTGTCGGATTACAAGGTTCAGTTATGTATGACTACAGATACCGTACGGAGTCGACATCTGGCGGAGAAAAGGATAACTGTTTGGAATTGTCGGTAAAGGTTAAATGATAGGAGTTGTTGATGGACGTTACATGTCTCCCCCCCCGAAACGACTGCGTCGGAAAAGAAAAAAAATTTTGAACTAAACAGGCCAAATTAAGTCAAGCAGAGCAGGTCAATTGAAAGAAATTCGCTTGATTACATAAGAAAACATATGAAAATGACTTACAACTAACCATTAATAACCAACTGGTCAATATACCTCCACCGAAAATACACAACACTCAAAAACAACAAGAACAAACATTATATAACTATAGTGGACTCGCTGTGTCCTTAAAGTAAGATAAGGTGCTCGAAAGCACTTATTAATCGTCTAATCTCTAGGATCGGAAGGTGATCAGTCTTCGGACCTTGCAAGATAGACTAAATGATGCATGACATGTCATGTCTAACGACAATATTTATTTGAAAGATTCCGGCGCCGGGAAATATATGTCATGTCAAGGATACATAATAACCTTCGAGATGGCCAATCTCCTGGTTTAATGTCGAGTCCGATTACACTTGTTTTCAAGTGATAATGTGTAAAATATTACACAGCAACAAAAACACAAAATAATACCTATAATAGGTTCAGGTGGGGTAAACGCACTTAGCGCAGTTAGCTGAAACAGGATAGCGATTAGAAAAATGACTGATGGGGTCTGTAGGTACTAGGTGAGGCTTCAGTTGTTCAACATGGGCCTTTTTGATGAAATTTCTGGAATGCTGGAAAGATAGGGCAACTGTAACTGGGGTTAGAAAATCGATAATACGAAAGGGCCCTGACCACCTGGGCATCAGCTTGGCGGCCCTCTTATCTATTGCGGAGCTCAGATTGTGCGTCTTACACCACACTAGATCGCCAATCTTGAATTGATGAGGTCTACGGTTCTTATTGTAGACGCGCTCAGACTTTTGATGGGCTCGAAGAATGTTGTTTTTGGCATTACGCCAGATTTGATGAGGGTCGGAATGGTCCCTGGGAAGCAGGTCGTCGATATTCCAGGTTAAGCTGAGCGGGGTGTTGGGCATGAAGTTAAAAATGATTTTAAAGGGAGAAGTTTTTAAGGTCTCGTGGGTTGCGAAATTGAAGGCTAATTGTAGCCATGATAAGGATTTGTCCCAAGAAGTTTGGTTGTTGGAATGATAGGCAATTAAGGCGGCTTTAAGGTTTCTGTTCAGACGTTCCGCATTGTTCAGTTGAGGATGATAAGGTGACAAGGTTGCGTGCTTGATACCACGAGTGAAGCAGTAGTTGCGGAACGAATGCGATGTAAAACAGGTAGCGTTGTCAGAGATCAAGATCTTAGGAAAACCAAAATGCTGGAAAATGTTTTGGCTTAAGGCCTTAATGGTGTTGAAAGAGGTGGCGTCTCTGACAGGGCAAAGCCAGGTGAATTTAGAGAACTGGTCCACAGCGACCAGTATCATGGTGTTGCCTTGTGCCGTTCGTGGTAGTTTACCAACGTAGTCAATGTGGATTTTCTCCATAGGACGGGTTGGGACAATCGATGACAAATAGCCTAGTTTGCTATTTTGAGCGGGCTTGCTCACTGCACATGTTGCGCAACTTCTAACCTTCTGGGTGACATCCTTTACGAGTGAAGGCCAGAAGAAAAACTCACTCACTTTAAATTTGGTCTTGAAAATACCTAAGTGACCTCCTACTGGGGAATCGTGATAATAATTAATGATTAGGTCCACTAGTGATCTGGGTACGCAAATTTTGATAGGGATACCTTTATGATTCTTAAGGCAAAGGGTCCCTTTATTTAGACAATATCTGCTAGAAGATGCACCAGCTTCTAGATCTGAAATAATGGGACTTAAAATGTCATCAGCGCGCTGTTGAGCGCTAATGTCCTGGAAGGCTAAAGGGAAATTAGTTAAAAGGCTATTGCAGACTATGGTGTTCTCAGAAGGAGACGGTTGTTCTGGTTGCTTTTCTAGCTCAAACATCCTAGAAAGTGAATCTGCGATTACATTTTGGGTGCCCCTAATATGTGCCACTTGAAATTTCAAAGAAGTTAATTTGGCTATCCACCGTCCCATTTTGCCTAATTGTCTAGGACGGGCAAGTAGCCATGAAAGGGCCTGGTTATCAGTTTCTAAGAGAAACTCGCGATGCTCGAGGTACTGTCTAAATTTCTCTACTCCAAAGATTACGGCCAGGCATTCTGACTCATACGCAGAAGAGGCTTTTCTTTCCGCAGGTGTTAAGGTGCGGGAAGCATAGGCAATAGGTTGACGAGAACCGTCAATTTCCTGGAGTAGGACTGCTCCTAAAGCGCACGAACTCGCGTCCGTTTGAAGGACAAAAGGTTTGTCGAAATTAGCCATACGAAGTACGGGAGGTTGCGCAATGGCATTACGCAGATATTCGAAAGCAAGTTGTTGCTCAGTGTTCCAAACGAACTTTTGCCCTTTCCGCCGGAGCAGATTCAGAGGAGCGGCGTGTTCAGCGAAGTTTGGGATAAACTTAGAAAAAAAATTGACCATACCAATAAAGCGTGACACAGCTTTTGGATTGGTGGGTTTAGGAAAAGTTCTGATGGCCTTGGTTCTTTCTGGATCGATTTGCACGCCTCTAGCAGAAACTAAATGTCCAAGGAAACTTATCTCTCTTACTGCAAAACGAACCTTATCGGGATTAACCGTAAGTTTCGCTCTTCGCAAGCGAGATAGGACTTCACGCAGATGTTTGATGTGCTCATCCCAAGTCTCAGAATAGATGACTAAGTCATCGAGATAATTGAAAACGAATTTAAATTTGATGTCTGAGAAAACTTGGTCTAGAAGTCGAGTTAGAACTTGAGCGCCAGTACAAAGTCCAAATGGGACTCGTGTAAACTGGTAGAGCATCCAAGGGGTACAAAAACTGGTGAGATGTTTAGAACTCTCGGTGAGTGGAATCTGATGGTAGGCTGAATTGAGGTCAAACACAGTGAAAAACTTGGCTCCCACAAACCAATTGAAGCACTGGTGCAGATTAGGAAGGGGTACGGCTTCGATTACGATATGTTGATTTAGTTTTCGATAATCGATGACCATTCGGGGTTTCTTTTCAGGATGTTGAACAAGAAACGCTGGAGAAGAATAATTGGAAATGCTTTTCTCTACTACTCCTTTTTCAACGAGGTCCTTGATGTGCTCCCTCAAAAATTGCATTTTCGGAGGGGCCAATTGATAGGGCTGGCTTTTCACCGTTATATTGTCTTTCAGCACTATTTCATATTTAATTAGGTCGGTGAGTCCTAATTCAGTAGTAAGGACATCAGGGAAATTTTCTATGAGTCCTGAGATCTCCTTTTGACATTTGTCATCAAGGTGACTCAGTGGATTTTCGGTGACCTGAGTAGCAGAGGATAAAGTAACTGTAGGAGGTAACCTTTTTTGAAAATTTACTAATTGAAAGGGTTTAGCCTTATAAAATTTAAAAGTGAAGGTGCCTTGGAAAAGATCTAAAATGAGTCGACTTTTCAGAAAGAAATCGGACCCTAGGATGAGAGGACACGACAGCTGAGGTGCCACTAAAATTTCAAAATTCCAGCTGCAGTGCTGTATTTTAATATGGACTTTACAAGCTAGATTGATCCCTAGCTTTTCTCCGTTTGCGGTGAGGCACTCCGATTTTACCTCTTGAATTTCTTTAATTACATTTAAAGATTCTAAATGTTCAAAAAGATCAGAAGACATGATGCTCCTGACTGAGCCAGAGTCTAACAGGGCGTTAGTTTTAAAATTTTTAAAATTCACTTCAACAAGAGGTAGAATCTTGTTGCTCAAACCTCTAGATTTTAAGGACTTATAAGTTTTTCTCGTGAGAGAATTATTAGCTAAGGGAGAAAAACTATTGATCTTATCTTTACCTCTTTTGAAAGAATGGCACTCCCAGTTATAGTGACCAGTTGTTCTGCAGTTGAGGCACGTGGGCCTTAAGTAAAAGGGTGCAACTAATCCCTGTTTAAAATTTGAAGAGTGACAAGATTTAGTGAATGTTGAGAGATTACTCTCATGTTTAGAATGTAGTTTGGACCTATACTGATTGTGTATTACCGCAGGTTTAGTATAAAAGGGAACTGATTTATTTAAAAGAGATGTCTTACGTGGTAAGGTTTTATTTAAGTATGCAGGTTTAAAAAAAGATTGATAAAATTTAATATGACTATAGTCGTTTCTTACTGTAGGAGCTTTGTTTGGAAAAACGACTAATTTCCGCCCCTTGAGTCGTTTTTTGGATGAGAAGAAATATTTTGTTGATACTGTCGACGTTGATTAGGATACTGCCTACACTGTGGGCTAGTATGACCTCTTTGGCCACAATTGTAACATGTTACGGGTGACCTTATGGGTCTAAACTCGGGTTCCGACCTAGAGAAGCTTTTTTTGGTAGCCAATCTTTCTTGGTCAGTGTATAAGGTATTATTGACTTGGGCACAGATGGTATCCAAGTCATTAAAGTTAACAGGCCTTTTTGCGAAAACCAGACAGTTTCGCACTTCCGGCGAGAGAGCATCTACAATAACCTGGGTGATTTCGGCTTCATTTTTATTGACCAGAAGCACCTGCGCTGCTTCCTTGATGTCGGAGACAAAATGGTGCAGAGTCTCTCCCAAACCCTGAGGTCTAAAGAAAAGATCCCGCTCCAAAGTGTTCCGACGTTTAGCAGGAATAAAATTGTCTAGAGCCTCTCTGTGGAAAGCACGAAACGTCGTATGCTTACATAAGCAAGAGCTTAACGGTTCCTTTGCGTATGGCATAAGGATACTTAAAATATTTCTTTTAATGTCCGGGTAAATTCTACATAAGGACAAGGCAATTTTGATGAATTTAATAAGCTTCTCTAAATCGAAGCCGTCTGTTACGGGCAAAGTTGCTATTAACTTTTCAGCGGGATGGCTGAGTTTGCCATAGACTATTTCAGGAGTGGACTCCTGTGCCAAAATAACGGGATCAGGTACAGAACCTGTGTTCAGCGAATTTCTTTCGCTTGACTGCTGCCCAAAAATCGAAATGGTGGGAACTGTGGCCACGTTGATTTGGTGCGGCGCTGCGGACTGCGTGGAAACTACTGAAGCATTTAAATTTTCTGCAGAGAGCGACTGAAAATTCAATTTAAGCATTTGCAGGGCTGCCAACATGCGATTACACTCTGCATTGTGTTCAGCGGCATTTAAATTTAAGTTATTGATACCTGTAATTAATAGGCTCAGCCTAGCCTCAAACAGTTCGAGCCTTGTATTGAAACGAACTAATGCTAAATTTTGTGTGGAGTTTAAATCAGAAAATGTATCATTTAAATCATCAAGAGTTTCCTGAGCAAGGTCTAATTGCTCCTCAACATTATCGACAGTAATCTTATTAGCACAAGGCTCAGAACCCGCCTGAAGTAGGCCTCGCAAACTAGGTCGCATAGTCCTTACAGTGCCAACACCGCCTCCTCGCACCATTACCTCAAAAGAAAGTTCAGGTTTCCTAAGATAATCAACTATTTGTTGTAAGTCCGACATGTTTATTTAATTTAATAAAAAAAAGCCAGGTGAATTTAGAAAAGAGTGAGGAAAAAAAAACTATGTGTACGTGAATAAAAGAAAAGAATTAAAGACAGATACAAACAGAGAGAAATTTTGTAATTTTTTTTGAATTTTATTAAGTTTCTATCTATTTTTGGATTTTATGAAATTTTATTAATTTTTTTTGGATTTTATAGTTTTTTTGTAATTTTTTTGATTTTATTTGTCTCTGCTTGGATATATCTAAAATTGTATGTAAAAGGGAACCCAAAAAAAAAACAAAAATTTTTAAAGTTTCATAAAAAAAAAAAAAAAATATAGGTTTATGAAATATGTCGTAGTATGAGAAAGGTGCGACGGATGAAGGAAATATCGATAGGAAAGAAGAACAAGGACCATTGAGTTACCACCAAACGAAAAATTAAACTAGATAAATAACTATAATCACAGAGTGTGACTAAAAGCAAAACTAAATTTAGGCCTATCCGACAACCGGACAGCTGAACAAATTTTAAAAGGAAAGTAACCACGCAATCTGCGGACCAGAAAACATGTACCAATCTTACAAAAGAACAATTAAGGGAACGGAAGCAATACTGGGCCACATAGATTGGTACTGTTCAAGACTTACCTTAGAAATTAAATATCACCAAAAGTAGGAATATTTCAGCTTATCTCTTACAATGCACAGGATACCTAAAGGTTATCTCAATAAACTATAGAAATAGGTATAATTTTAGGTTTATTAACCAAGTTAAATAAAAGTTTATACGCCCTTAATACAAAAGATAATTAACATGCCCTTAATACAAAAAAGATTGAGATTTAAAAAAAGAAAACATATATATTTTATTAAATTTAATTTAAAAACCCTTCCCAAAAATAAAATTCAAAAACCCTCCCTTTTAATAATAATTACAGAAAATATACAAAAGATTTACAAGTTACAAAGTTTACATGAAGTACCATGGATTCGTTTTAAGAATATATATATATTTGTCGTTGGCCAACTCTAAAAGGTAATTATATAATTAAATAAATAGACAAAATTTATTATGAGATGTCTCTCTATATATATATATAAAAAAAAAAGGTGTGAAATTTCTAAAGTGTAGCCCTTAGGGCTGAAGGTCCGAAATGTGCTAGCTTGCTCCTCCCAATTTATTTAATACTAACATATCCTAAATAGTACACATGTGCAAAAATTATTTTCAAAAAATACAGCCTATTTAACACTTAACATAAAAAAGAACAAATGCAGATAGTTCTCATTTTTTAAATTAACTTCTGTCTCTAATTAAAACTCAGTAGAAAATATTTTGATTATGTATTCCATTTTTCAGTTGCAAGGTAGGCCTTTTCTAATAGTAGTAGTAGCAGGTTATCTCATTGCATTAAACATCGCCTGCACTTGGACCAGTTTAACTGTATAACACAGATAACAATTTCCTTTTTAGAAAACTTGCAGTTATTTAAATAAGCATAAAATGATAGTTCTTTGAGTTGACTGTTTTTATTAAATTTTGTAGCATAAATAGCAAATTGCTACATAGATGGTGATTGTTAATATAACATGCGTAATGTTGCATAACACTGTCTGTACATGTTAGGTAAGCCACATGGTAACATAAAAGAAATGTTAACGTTTAGTTACATATCAGCCATATATTCTGCTTATAGCTTATTAAAAGTTTTCAATATCTGTTACACTGTAGACATACTACACAGTTATAGTTAATTAATGCATAACACTTTAGGCTTGCTTGTGGAAATATTTTTTTAGGCTTTAACAATAACAAAAATGATATCGGCTTTATAGTTTTTTGTAGGCTGTAAGATTTACGTTTAAAATTTAGGCTGTAAGAATTACATTTAAGTTTAGGCTGTTGTAAAAAGAAATATATAGGTTTCTCTAATAAATTGAACAAAATGAGTTAGGAAGTTGTACATGAAGCAAAAGTGGAAATAACCTAATTAAGTTTTACAAGTAATATTTTATAATTATTAAGGTAAAGCTGAAATATTGTACCTGGTATGCGAAAACAAAAGGTTTAGAAGTTCATGTTCTTCAGCGACACACGTTACCCCGATCAAATTATTTAAAGTTCGGCAACATTACGAACACTCACAGCGTCTGAAAGTAACGGTCTAATGGCCGACGCTTTGTAGAACAATCTTATGACAAAGCGAAATTTACTTGACGAGATAAAGAACAGCTGATCGTTGTCGGATTACAAGGTTCAGTTATGTATGACTACAGATACCGTACGGAGTCGACATCTGGCGGAGAAAAGGATAACTGTTTGGAATTGTCGGTAAAGGTTAAATGATAGGAGTTGTTGATGGACGTTACACAAGAAACACCAAAAAAATGATTTCTCAAGGCATATAAATTTACTTTATTAACTATATTTTTTAAATTATTTAAAATACACAAAAGTGTTTCAAATAAAACTTGTAGTATGTATATTTAGCCTTAATATGATGTGGATCATTACTTGTTTAACTTTATCGCTTGACTTGTGACGTCGTCAAAGAGAGCGCTTGTCGCCGCTCCAGTGGTCAGGTTTTTTAACCGCTTCGCATTGTATAGAAATAGAAATAGAAATAATTTATTTCACATAACGTTTCATACAAAAACCAGTTGGTAACACCAGTTGGTTTATGTTGTTGTGTATATATTATGTACAATGGATGTTGCAATATAATTTTAGTAAATGTGTGAGCATAAATACTGTTTGTATATAATGCATTGTCAGTTTGTAATTTTTTTTTATTACATTTATATAGGCCTATATAATTTATTGGTTATCACTTTAATTCAAATAATTTCAATAACAAATGTATTAGAAGCTTAATAATTGTATTTAGCTATTTACAGTTTCGTTTTTACTAAGTATGCTTTTTCAAAAACAAAACACCTTGAATAAGTGAACACACAAATTTTATTTTGAATTCCAGTTTTGGTTCGGGGGGGCTAACCCTACTCTATTGAATGAAATAAATAGGGCTTTCTATATGGAACCACCGCGCCGGTTCCGGATTGGCTTAAACCGGCTAAAGATTGGATTTCCATGTGCAAAAGAAAAAGATTATTTGACGAACGTAATATCTTGGTGGCGCGGAACTTGAATAACGGCACAATCTCCCCCCGCGAACAATGGAGTTGGGGTAGAAACAAAAAATTTCAAGTCAGAAGGACTTATAAAATTTAAATATGGCTTCTTCCAGAAAAAAAATTGTGTTACCATCGCAAATAAACGAATTTAACTATTTAAAGGCTCTACAACAAAATTTAAAAAAACATTCCCAACGAAAGTGTAAAAAAAAATTTATAAGTCAAAAAGCAAATTGTACAAAATGTTTTTCATGAATAGGACGTGTGGCGATATAACTGACTCACATGCTAGGCTAGGTCAATCAACTGTAAAAAGTCCACATGCGGGGATTGGACCACATGGTCCACATGCGCCGACAAAACTTAATGAAGGGGACAGAGACACACCATAAACCCGGAGGTGTGCTCTTGTAAAAACGGGGAGTGATGCAGACAAACTGCTCTCTACACTAGGTTGGCAACAAGGGATGCTACAACGAGCCGTTCCAACCTAGGCGAGTAACCGGAGAGGATGTCTCCAGCCTTTCCTTCGCCCAACATGTTTGGCTAGAGTCGGTTATATTGCTTAAATGACCATTCAGAAGTAATGACCTTGATGCAAGCACTAATATACTTGTTTTCAAAATCAGACTCTAATTGAAGTTAATAAATTTAAAAGGTGAATAATTTAAATTTGGAAAAGGTTGCTGAAGGCAAAAGTAAAAGGTTTATAAAAAAGTATATATGTTTATTTCAATTTATGTATCCGATGCAAAATGCCTAGGTGTTTTCTGTATGAATTTAACTTTACGAAGATAACAGCCAAAAAAAATTTTAACTATAAACTCCACCAAAATATTATAAATGTTTTCACTGTGGATAGTCTCTGGCTACCACAATGCTGAGCGGCAATATCTCAAACGCCTCATTATCTAAGTGATAATGGAAAGTGCTTCGATTCCGTCCCCAGGCACTGAAGG
Source organism: Philaenus spumarius (assembly GCA_018207615.1). Taxonomy (NCBI): domain Eukaryota; kingdom Metazoa; phylum Arthropoda; class Insecta; order Hemiptera; family Aphrophoridae; genus Philaenus; species Philaenus spumarius. The sequence goes on along the minus strand of JAGFPH010017510.1, from coordinate 2,629 downwards.
TGATCAGTCCCCTGAACCCGAAAGACAGACCAAAGCACTCAATTAAGCAAAACCACTTTCGGCTATACAACCAGACAAAAGATGCCAGCTTAACAAAACTCATGTAAGTTCAACCAGACACTAACCACAGGAAACTATATTACAAAATAATTAAAAATAAAACTTAAGTTATTTAACCATTCAAAAAAATTTCAATACTTTATTACTGTAGCTCACCCCTGGTTCCCCAAACAACAAAACGAAGATGCACCGCTATACAATTAATTGACAAAATTTAACACCTCATTGCCCACATGGACAATGGCAAAACATCTCAAATAAACAAAACCACTATGGTTTATGATATGATACAATAATAAAAATGCTGTGCTCAAATTCATTTAACTTAAATCAAACCAGAAGCTAACCACAGAAACAAAATTCAGACAAAATAATTAAAAATAAATTATGAATTACATTAACAAAATAAAGGTAGCGATAAGCGCTTGTGAACTTTATATGTGCGAGCGCAGTCTGTCAGTCTGTTAATCTTAAAATGTTAAAAAAAATCATTTAAATATATTTCAGAAAGGTGTTCAAGACTGTATTGATGTGTCATGAGTGTAAATGGTTTCTGGCTATTCAACTGCTCAACTACAACATACGACTATACAAAAATATCCCTAAACATCATTATCACATGATAATGGAAAACACAACTTGACCAAACAAAACCACTAAGGTTATACTCAATAAAAAAAATAAGTCGTACCAAATTAAACTCAAATACAAATTAAGCAGAAACCATGTACAAAAACTCAATTCAAAATAATTAAAAAAAAAAAACAGTGTGTATATAAAAAAAAACATGTTGCTTGTGTTGAATTATGTAGAAAGTATTTTGATTGCGAACGCCAAGTTAAGTTAGGAAGGAAAGTTTTATTTATAATTTTTATTGCTTTTTGTATTTTATTTATTTATTAGTAAGTATTTTTTTTGGTTTTCCTTGCTAACTGAACTTAACGTCGCATAAAAAAATTTCATCAAGATTGTAAGTCAGTTTTTGAATTGTCGGTGATGACGAAAGACAGACAGATAAGTTGCAGCGCATGAGTTCACGCTGCGCTACAAGTGAAATTTTATTGAATAACCTAAACTTTACTTCGTCTGTCAAAAAGTGTGACCAATGAATTATTTAATTAAGTTAGGCCTATTTAAGAATCGACCCGCTACTGCTACCAGAATGTAGCAGAGAGTAATTTTAGTTGGAAGGTAACCACGCTCTGATCAACCAGAGAAACATGTACCAGTCTTGGATAAAGACAATTAAATATATGGAAGGTATACTGAACCACATAGACTGGACATGTTCAAAAGACTTACCTTAAAAAAAATAATACTCGCCAAACTGAAGAAATGTCTTAGCCGATCACTCACAAATATTATTCAGATATATTGAGGTCAACTCAATAAAGAAGAAGTTAGATTAGATTTTGATTTATTGACCAAAGCCAAGAGAAAAATATATTTAAAAAAAAAAGACATGCCCTTAATAACAAAAGTTAAAATTTATACGCCCTTAATTACAAAAAAGAATTTAAGAAAAGTTTAGCTTTACAATATTAATTTTTGTTAAGTTTAAAAAATCCCTCCCCAAAAAAATAAAAGTTGAAAAACCCTCCCCATTAATAATAAATACAAATTTATACAATTCTATTAATTATACAAAATCACAAAATTAGATACATTGTACCATGGATTTGTTAATAGGTAACATTTATTTTGTTGGCCAACCTTAATGCTAAGTGAAATTAAATAATAAAAATAATGGTGTTTAACAATTTGGTGAGACGTCTCTCATCTAATAAATAAAAAAAACTTTAAATTTTGACTGAAAATCCCTGGAGGTTTGTAGTTCCAAAATTTGCTATAGCGCACCTCCCAATTAAATTTAATTATAAACAGGGCCGGTGCAAGGGGTTTATCCTGAACATGCGAGAGTCATTTTTGGCGCCCCCTCTCTATACACAACAACCCTTCCCCCACCCCTATATATGTATATGTATTTATATATCTCCTTATTGCAATAAAAAATGGGTACATTATCAAATGTATAAAAATTGAAATTATTTAATTATATAAAATCAAATTAAAATATAAAATCTAGCAACACTTTTAAAAATAATATAAAATATTTTCTATACATATACAGTGTATTATGTATATGTATATATATATAGCATCGGTCTTATTGACCTTCAATAAATATATGATAAAATGGAAAGTTAAGTGGGGGGAAGTGGAATACTGAAAACACCAAATTAATCATATTACAATATTTATTTTACATAATTTTAACTTTTTAACATCAAAAGGTAACATTGTCAGATTAACATTACAATATCACAAGTCAATTTGGTAACATCATGACAACGTGGTAAAGGTAAAGGGTTAGGTATAATTGTCAATAAGATAAGGTAACATCGGTAATTCGATAACATTGTAAGATTGAGGTTAATGTTAAGATTTTACATTAATATCACACACACATACAAGAAAGAAGTTAGTATAAAATGTACGGCAGTCTTGTCTTTAGGGGGGCAAATTTTTCACTGAAACCAAAGGGCGCCGATTTCGAATGGTTTGCGGC
>JAGFPH010017509.1:0-17580 GCA_018207615.1 Philaenus spumarius | reverse complement strand
TTTACATTATCCTTCAGTGTCCACCTGTTTAATCGATTATAACAGTAAAACTTTAGAGGGTTCCAACAAAAATTTTATTTAAAATTTACCCGACTTTCGATATATCAAAACAAATATTTTTTGTAACCATATAATATTATTGATTTAGAATCTTATAGTGATACCTAAGGTCGGGGAGTTGTTCTGGGGTGTCATTAAAAATAATATATATATACAGGGTTTGTGAAGAGTCTGAGAACGGCTTAATATTTCATATAATGTAAGGTAAATTTGAAGGTAGCTGCGATTGAGGAACCTATGTAAAAATGCCAATTTATTAAGATGTCAAATATTTGGTCCATCATTTTGTATTTAAATAGGAAAGTGGTCATGTGATACATCATTTCAATGTAGAATTTTAAGACAAAATCAATGGTGAAAACTGCACATCCATATCTCAATTTGTTCTGAAGATATTTACATTGAAACATATCATTAATTAATTCATTTATTTGTTTTTAATTTATTATTTTTAAAATTGATGTAAATTAAGTTTAATACCGTATGATTTGATTGATTGATAGATAATGTTTAATTTAATTTTACATTAAAATTTGATAGGTAAGAAGTTTAATGTACTTATTTCACTTTTACATTAAACTAGGGGAAACCCCTGCATTCAAAAACATTTATTTTGACCTGTCACTCACTTATTTCACCCAATTTGTAGAAGTCAAAATTCGACTTGGAGGGAGAGCCCCAGGGGCATATACACTTTACCGTTGTATAGCCCGTAACTTTAAAGAAGGGTCGAGAATCGTCAAAAATGCTCTATTTTTGAGATATTGACAATTTTTTGTGGACAAAATGAAAAATCTCCAAGTCGTTGTGATATAATCCAAGCTGGGTCTTTTTTAGTAGAATTAAGGAAATACTTTTACAAAATTAATATTTGTTATTATAGGAATATAAGATAAGAGCCGATTGAACGAGGAGTTACGACTGTACGAATTGATACGACTTTACGTTTAACTCTTAAAAATGTCAGTTTTTCTCATTTAACTCCTGTGGCCACAACCTGCCGAAACGGTAGCCGCAACGTGCGATAGAATAGAATAGAATATTTTTTATTTGTCAGTAAATATTTCATAAAATACATTGACACGTCACATTTAAAACAAATAATATAATACATACATTTTAAAAATTATTTAAAGTCCATGATTTTCCTTGAAATTCATCCATAGTGTAAAATGACTGTTTACACAGAAAGTTTTTTAATCTTAAGCTAAAATTTCTGTCATTTAGTTTTTTCAATTCTTCTGGTAGCTCATTATATAATTTACTGGCTATAATTACAGGTTTTATATGAAACTTAGCTAATCTAACATATGGTAAATTTACAAGATTTTTTGATCGGGTATTATAATGATGTATGTCCCCCCTGCAATTTATTTGGTTAAGATTAGCTCGAAGATACATTAAGCTCTGAAAAATATAAAGGGAGTACAAAGTTAAGATGTTAGAATCTTTAAAAATAGGAAGCACAGCTACAAAAAATCAATCACAAACACTCTAACCAGTATTACAGAATAATCTAAAAAGAAAATAAATACTACTTACTCTTTCTTTGTAGCAATCCCTGTCCATAGAGCCACAGATGATGGTCGGACTGTTAGGTAAGTGTTTCACCAACTGAAAAGAACAGAATTCACATTTTAGTACCAATAAAATTGCGTGTTTTGCGGAAATGGAAAAAACGTTAAAAATATTCCAAAAATCTCAATACACAAGCTATTAATTATATCATTAAAACGTTACTCATAATAAAGTAAAACTCGTACAACTGCTTTGTTACAAAAGTTCCAAGGTATTAGAAAACAGGTCAATGTGTATTGCAAACAGTTAATAATAGTTGTTCTTCAGAAAGAACTTCTAGAACATAGAAGGCATGGGAGGAACCTAAAACAATAGTTAGAAAATAACTGGTTATCCATTAGTACTTATAACTCCTGTAGTCGTTAGTGAAAAATAACTATTTGTCTTATCTCTAATTACAATAACTTTCTTTTACTAAGAAATGAACTAAACAGATATACAGTTGAACTTGGTTTTAACGGCCTCTAATAATACGTCAACTCGGACATAGCGTCATTTTTTTAAGTCCGGTCAAATCTTTTACATTGTTATAAAGCCCTGTTTTAACGTCAATAAATATTTTAACCACTTGGTTGTAAGTTCATAAATCTACAAAAAAAACAATGTTAAACTTCGAATTCAGTTTTCTCAAACTCAAAAAATGTTAGAATTTGTTTCCCCCCTCTCCTTTGATTTTGGGACGTAGCCTTTTGACGTAGCGTCAACATTCGTTCGGTCCCTTCTTTGACGCTATAAGTTCAACTGTATTTTTGCTGTGGACATGCAGGGTATCTTACGAGGAAAGGAAAAGATTTTAGGAGGCAATTCTACTAAATAAAAGAGAAAAAAGTCTAACAAACATATGTCCGGAAATGCCTAGTTTTCGAATTATCCACCATTTTGTTTTTACTAAGCAGTTAATATTTTTGGAAATAGAAAAGATCTTAAATTCTGTGTATATATTTGTTACGCAAATCCAGGAAGTTCTTTTGTATACCTTAAAAATTGCAACAATTTAAAAAGTTTAATGTCAAATATCTCTGAGACTGCTAAAAGTTCAATTTTTAATAACAAACAAAACAATATTTTTATTCTTCCCGTAGCTCAAAAGATAACCGAGTTATCGGTTAAAAACCAAAAACATAATTTCTTTCTGTACAGTTATTATTGAGTCTGTATTATTACACACAACACCAATAAATTTTGTTTTCAGCTTTCAGCCATTAACTCGGTTATCTTTTGAGCTACGGAAAAAATAGAAAAACAGTTTTGTTTGTTCATAAAAATTAACTATTTTTTGTTTCTTATTTTTTTTTTTGTAAGTTAGCAGTTTTAGAGAAATCTGACTTTAAACATTTTAAATGGCCGCCATTTTTAAAGTATACAAAATGATGTTCTGAATTTTAGGACAAGAATAAAAGGTTAGTACGTAAAAAATACGTATACAAAATTTGAGGTCAATCACTTTTCTCTTTTCAAAGATATTAAGATTTTAGTAAAAAAAAAAAATGGTGGATAATTTGAAAACTAAGCATTTCTGGACCTATGTTATTAGGCATTTGTTTTTATATTTAGTAGAATTGCCTCCTAAAATCTTTAGCTTTCTTCGTGGAACACCCTGTATATATATATTTGCTATAACAATGATTTATCTATAAATGAAATATATCTTTAAACATATTTCTAACAAAGAAAGTGTTACAAGTTTGTTTTATAAAGGTCAAATTACTATACCCTTAACCTAACCTTTTCTACGTCCCAACAAAACTTACCATGTCCAGGCATTTGTTGGTGCACTGTTTATTTCCGAGAGCGTTGCACGCGTACTTATCCCCCTGTTCGTTTGTCAGCGCTGGGTTGCCGATCGGTTGTTTATTCGAACCTTTGACAAACTGTCCGCTGAGAAACACACCGCAGACACAACTCGGCTGAGGTGCGGCGGACACGGGAACTGCGCTGATCTGACCAGGCTGCGGCACGGCTACGGCGTTAGTCTGAATATTGGGCAGAACCGAGGATACAAGAGGCACAACGCTATTCTCCGAGAGGGGTTGTAACAGTGGCGCAGGTACAGGAGGCACTGGAGCGAGAGCGTTTTGAAGAGTTGAAGCGGCCGGTGGAAGGACTGCTGGCACAGCGACTGCAGGTGGATTAGCTTGTGGCAAGTTGAGGTTGGTCGAGGAGAGGGATTGTAGTGTTGGTGGATTCAGGACCTGTCCATTGCTGAAAAACATACCAATTCATTTTATAAATAACATAAGCACCGTTATAAACAGGATAGACTAAAAACTCAGAAATATATGAAATAAATTCTATGAAATTTGCAATATATTAATGAGTATATTAATGGGTATCTTAATACATCGCACTTTATCATATTTTAAAGGCATTCATATTAAGGAATTCAACTGTTTAAGGAATGAAACTCATGCCTGTCTGCCTTAGCTGTGTGAATAGCTTTAGGCTTTAATTTGAACAATATAAACTTGTCCTAGTATGACGAAATTATAATATAACAATCGACAATAAAACTAAATTATAAATAAATATACATTTTTTAATTGATACCAAATTTACTTAAAAATAATTTGGTCACGCAGCCGAACCATTGACGTAAGTTTAGCGAATTTTCAAATATAAAATTTATATGTTTTAGGGTTTCAAACATCAATTTTGGAAATTGGTCTGCTCACTACGGCACTCTGCCTGCGTGTACAAAATATATTAACAGAATTTGTTTGTACCTAGGCCTCCAGCCACAAACTCGGCTGATCAGAAGATGCCCCCACATGTATTTCAACCGGGTACTGTTATGGTATCTTATGTTTTGATCGATGTTGGGGAAACCAAGCGAGCTATATGGTCGTGTAAAAACACAAAATGTGCAGAATAATATCCTTTATTTATAGTTCAGATAAAATCCTAAACAAATTTCATTCTACTACATTGGTACGAAAAATCTCAAAAAACAGTAACTCTTGGTAAAAAAACGAGCTTTCGATTGTTGGAATTGTTTGGCTAACAAACCCATCCGAGCAACTTAGACAACCAACGAATGTACCAAATCGGACTTAAAATGTGGCCGTTAGAGAGCGATCACACACACACACACACACACATACATATATATATATATACACAGTAGAGTCCCGCTATTTTGAACTAATTGGGACAGAACACTGTTCGGAATACGCGGAATTCATGAATAATTAATATTAACTTGTTAAAGCATATGTTCTTGATCTTGCCTTACACTACGTCGAACAACATGCTTCATCAACACCAAATGATGTTATGATCATGCGGCAATGGCGGAACATTGCATCCTCAAGTCGATTCAGTGCTCTTTGTCAGAAAAAATTCACTGACTTTACTTCTTCATTGTCTGTAAATTAGTTATTTTTTTTGTGTTTAGCAGTGATTAAAAATGATTCTACAGAAGTGTATAAATGGAGCCGACATGTACTGTAAGTAACCAGCTTTCATTCCAATTTGGTTTCAGGCGTTTTCATCATGCTTAGGCTCTATGTATGTCTCTATTTAACTTTTTTGTATAACAATAAATGTACGTTTTTCACAAACATCTTTTTAATTTCTCCTGTTTTTAAGTTTCAAAAATCTGCGTTTTTTCTGAACTCTGTTCGGAATAGCAGGACTTTACTGTATGTAAATAAATGTTTTATTAAAACCCCAAAAAGTGTTCTGGGGACCATGATCGGTGCTCATTTACCACTCCTGACCTTAGGTCTCACCACAAGGGTCATTGCAATAGCTCATCTCTTTCCTAAGGAAATTCGCTAACAACAAATATTATATTTTAAGCCCTCTATCAGTCATTTGCCAACTCAAGGATTTACTTATTTAAAGAGCCTAAAATATAGCAAATTATTATTTTGATAACAAATTAACGTATTTTTTAAGTCAACCGTCCCCTCCTTAACCACTTGCCTACAGCAAACAAACCAAAAGTCAGAATGAATTCTAAATAGAACAATAGTTATTTTTTAGTTAATCTAGTTACAATCTTTTCAATCCGATTACCTAAACAGAAGGCCGGACACCAACACAGATACACAAAGCCACTTCATCATGGTGTTTCTGCCTGTAACAAAGTTTAAAATACAAAATGTAATGAAATTACTAAGAAATACAATACATACATATTTGTTAAATAAAAAAACATAAACTTAAATACAGCCAACTCTCAATAATTCTAATTCTAAATGAATGTAAAATTATTTATAATTTTACTATTATTGATTATTTGTACATTTGCCATCATTTTACTTTCTCGCTATACTATAGTTCGGAGAAAATATAGTCATCGCAAAAAAAATCGATGTTGAGATTTTTGTTGAAATATCCGTTTTGGGAGCCCTTGAGTCCAACAAAGTAGTTTTTACAAAAAATGTCTGTCTGTATGTATACAAAGTTAGAGAGAAAACTATTCAATCGATTTCGAACAAATTTGCACCAGACATGTCAATTAGGCCCGTATAGATGAACGAAAAAGGTTTTGAAAATTTTTGAAAAACAACCCTTTTTTTGGCCAAAAAACACCCAAAAAAGCAGTTATTTTTTAAAATAAAAAACGGCTCTAACGATTTTGATAAAACTTGGGTTATTTGTAGCCCTTAATGTACCCTTCTATATGCAAAAACCGCATCTTCCTAAAAATTCTTGTTTAGCTAAATAATAATATTAATAATAACAGATTTTTGGGGGATTTTTAGCCGAAAAGGGGGTTGTTTTTCAAAACCTTTTTTCGTGCGTCTATACAGGCCTAATTGACGTATTTGGTGCAAATTTGTTCGAAATCGATCGAATAGTTTTCTCTCTAGCTAATAATAATATTTTAGTTAATCTTCTATTTTAATATCACCTCTCCTACCCCTCTTACAATTATGATGTCACAGTGAATCTGTTTAATAATTTAAATACGTTTGTGAGAAAGTATGTGCCAGTTCCTGGTACCGTTTATTTGTCTTAAAATCAATATCGGAAATACGAATCATCTCCCGTTATCAAGTGACTAAGGGAACACAAAACTAGAGATCTAGGCCAAATGTTAAAGAAAACAAAGCAAAACTAACATGTTCATGATTCATATTCCCAGTATTTCATACTTGGTGTTTGATTTTAACACACAAATGATGGCAAAAGTCCGAATATTTAAATATTTCCAGGATAAAAAGTAACCTAGATTATTCTCTGAACCTCTATATGAAAATGGAAGATTCGTTAAAATTGGTTCACCCATTCCAGAGATTAGCCCGGACAGAGACAGATAAACATTTTTAAAATGCTTGTTTAGATTTTGGTAACGTGTGAACAACCAATTAACTTGGAAAAAGGATTTATTCTGAAATCACAGATACTTCAATTTTATTTATATATATAGATTTTTTATTTTAAAAATTTTGATACTGTTATCTACTGTACTTCTACAGACTGCTAAAATTACCGATTTGACCTCAAATTAATGGCTGTAATAAAAGTATTGGTTTTTCCAAAATTATACAAAGGTATCCGAACACTACAGTGTTTAATTTTTTGAATAAAATTTATTCGCAACCAAATATATTTGACTGTGTAAAGTTTTATATTACCACGATTACGGAATTTTTTTTACAAATATAAAATTTTTAGCAATTTAAGAATATAAGATTTATAAACAATAATATACGTCAAAAAGCGACAAACAAAAAGTTAAAATTGGATTGTATATTTGAATGTGTACCCATAAAATCAAAGTCCACACCTACCTGCTCAATGTGGTCTTCTTGTAAACCAGCTAACAAACTGAATTACAAGATACAGGTAGTTGATTGAGGTTTTTTTACAAACAGCTGACTCGACACGATATCAGCTGACTTTACAAACACAGGAATGTTATACAATGTTTACATTTCCTAATGCAATACTGCTTGTTGACTTCTCAACTGACCATTGTTTTATTGTTGTCAAAATAGGACATTACAAAAGTTGCAAACATATCTAGAACCTGTTTTTGCGATGACCCATTTTAGAAAAGGAATCGGTAGAAATATCTATTCATAGTTTACCACAAAAATGTGCAATTAATCTATACATATTATAAATAAAATTGAAGTGTCTGTCTTCTGTGATTTCAAAATACAGTACAAGCTTTTCTATTCACACATTACCAAAACCTAAACACACACTTATACATTTTTAGTCTGTCTGTCCGTGCTAATCTCCAGTGGCCGAACCGATTTTGACAAAACTTTTCATCAACATGTAGAGGACTTTTCAGAGAATATTTTAGGCTACTTTTTATTCAGAAAATATTTAAAATTCCTGTTTAAAAATTGAAAAAAATTAACCCTAGAACCGTGCAATCATGACAATACATTTGTAACGCGTGATTGTATTGAATATTTGACCCACTAAAAATCTTTCAATATCAAAAAGACAAACACCATTGGAAAGGTGGTTTCAAACTTTAATTTTTGTATTTACAATTTCTTTCTAAAATGTATATTTACATATGTAATCGTCGTTTTAAAATTGTAGATTTCTGTAAACCTGATTCCACGCGTGGATTCCAATACAATTGTACTGTTATTTCCCACTTTTTCAACGTCCCAGACCATCCACAGGAATATTTTGATCAAAAATATAAAGCTACCATAGGATTCGTCAAGATTTGGATCTATCTAAAGATGCCTTGCAATCAGATGTCACTACTATACAATTTGAATGACGAAGCTTTCTGTAAACCCTTGCGATTGGACAGTTTTGAAACCAATGAAACAGCACATTTGTCAACTGAGATAACGCCCACAATCCCATATGTTTTTACAGATTTCTTTATACAATTCTGTAGAGAAAACTTGCAGCTTTCATTCGATGTGAACTAAACTGGATACAACCTGTTATATGTTTAGTCAAAGAGCGGTGGAAAGTACAAGGTTTTCGTGAATTACAGCGGCGGAACGGGACTGTCTGGCCCATTTGATTCTCACGGTAAATCCCAACGGACGTTTTGTTTCCTTTACACGCGACAAGTGTTATTTGATTGACCTCATTTTGATATTCAACTAAAGATATTTCAAACACTTTAGTGAACTAAGAAAAGACTAGTATATAATTCTTTTCTTTGATTTATTCTCTTCACTTTGTTATAATAATATTTCATTTTTGGTCAAATAAAATATTCCTAAATTATGTTTTAATTCAGGCCTAGTTTTGGTAGCACCCTTGTAGTTGGAACATAAAAACTAATGTTTTCAAAATAAGAAATTTGAAATTGATAAATGTTTTTATACAATTCTATTTACAACTAAATTAAATATGAAACTTTTTTACATTTATGGAAAAAATTACAAAAAATGTTTACAACTTTTTATGTAGAGACCTAAGGTTGAACTTTTATTTTTCGTAACTGAACATTTTTGGTTTCTTGAGCTAATAACTTTGTAAATTTTACATCTATAATTTTTTTACTGGCATATATAAATTCTTTGAACCTTTCTCTAAAAAAAAAGCTATGGAACACTTTTGGATTAGGGTTCATTTACTATTTTTGGCGAATTTTTGAAAAAATGCTTGCACACGCCAAAAAATCCATTTTCGTTAAAGCCGCCGGTACTAAAGTTAAAAATTATGGACAAAAATAGGTTTCTTTTTTTGACAAATATTGAAGATATTGCATGTCTATTTCGATCGATGTCTTACATTATGTACAGGTCACAGCTATCCCCACCACCCAACTTAGATCCAAGTGCCTCTGTCCTAACCAATCATCATTTCCGTAAAAATTCATATTAAAAAATATAAAAATTATAAACAAAATTGGTGATTTTGTGGTTTGCATTCGGATCACCATATGTCACTGCAGGGCAGAGCCCCTAGTTTAAAATAAACCATTATCTATACATATAAATAAAATTGAAATGTCTGTGATTTCAAAATAACAACTTTTTTCTAAGCTCATATGGTCATTCACACATTACCAAAATCTAAATACACACATTTATAAATTTGTTTATGCTTACTGTAATACAATTAAATTGAAACATCTGTTGTTCCATATTATTATTAAAACAGCTGATTTGGACCAAGATTTGACATAATTTTAGGTTAGGCCTACAATGAACCAAAACACGTTTATCTGCAACCAATTAGGGAAATTTATAATCAGGTAATAATTATTCTTTACGAATAACAGTTTGCTTTAGACTAGATAAAATCAATCAAAAGGCTTACTGTATTAAGTCAAATATCTGGTGTTATATATATTATATTGTTTCTTTTAGTTGGTAAAATAAAAATTTGTCGATTATTTAAATATTACAACACAATATATAAATATACAGTTGAACTTGGTTTTAACGACCTCAGCTAATGCGCCAACTCGGACATAGAAGGTCCGGTCAAATCGTTATCTTTTACATTATTATAAACCCCAGTTTTAGCGTCATTAAATATTTTAACCACTCGGTTGTAACGTCATAAATCTACAAAATATCAAACTTTGAATTCAGTTTTCTCAGAACCCGAAAAATTTTAGATTCCCCATTTATTTTGATTTCGGACCGCCTATTTTCTCCCTCCTCGGAATGAAACCGCGAAATAAACAATGTACGTATTTTTTTTCACATGTAAAACCTCCGGCGGGTCCCATCAAAGTCGGTAGAGGGGGACGGGTTTCCACTACAAGCAACACTGCTAACTCTCCTACCCCTCCTAAGGAACAATTCACACGGTATGCGATGACAGTTGTGTGTAACTAAACCCATGACCTTGGTGGGAAAGTGTTCGGACAATAGAAAAGCACGGCGAGACTCAATCGTACAGCCTGGCTAGACGTTTACGTAGTTGTGATCAGACAGTTGTCCCCCCCTCACAGTAATGTAGGCACTTTAAAATTGTTGCGTGATTTTCAATACAGTAAGTTAATGTTTTAATACGTACTGTAATTTTAGTGTTTTTAATACAGTTTGTTAATACACACTACTTGTATTTACTCATTGAAACTTGACACATTGCCAATGTTACCTAATTTATAATTGAGGCGACCATTTCCAAACAGTTCCTTGTCCAGAAAAATTCAATTTTTAGTGATTTGCACCACTGTCTTCCTCTAATTCTCTTCTTTTAAATTATGTTTGTTTTACAGGTCCAAAATATCCCTATTTATACTAAAATAATGTTTCAAATGTGGGGGTTAGTTCCAAAGCGGCCTTTGTCCACTAGTCTGAAACCAATATGGTCAACCAAAATTTACAAAAATTACATAACCAAATAGAACCTTGGCTTACTACCATCTGTACAGCTTATAAGTCATACAAGTGATTGAGTTACAAAACGAATCTTGTCCTTTCTGAGCATACTGACAAACAGATAGTTTTAATATTACATTTCCATTATATTTGCTAATTTTTCATCAATATTATTTTACTTTTTAGGTTGGCCAACCTTTTTTCTACCCAATAATGTAAAATCTAATATTATTCAACGATCACATGTTGAGTAATGTAGTTGCCAAGTTTGCCTGTTTTCATTCCTCACTGTTGGTTATTTTGTGACCAATGGAGGACTTAGAAGAAGTTTTATAAATAAATTAACACGGGCTTAATATTTTAAAATATCCAGGTAATTTGGTTGATAATGTTAAAATCAATTTCATAAGTTTTTAATGTAAATATACTTATGTTACTAGAACATAATGGTATTATATTAGAGTTTTTCATTTAAGGGACGGCTCTAGCTGTCGGCCATGTTGGCTGTCACTCCATAAGACCAATGTTAAATTAAAATCCAAATTTTTCCTTTATTTTTGATCGGATAATTATGAACGATATGTCATGTTAAAGCTATGGCCTAAATGCATGCAAATGGTTTTTCCAAAACTAAGAAAAACATTTTGTTTAATATTTATTAACAATTTAAAACATTGATTTAAAATTTTTTTGTATGTTGTCACTATTAATTATAGCGAAAAACGACCAAGCCATTCGCATGAAGAATTTCATCCCCAAGAGATTGGTATTTTTTTAAAACGCTATTTGAACAATTGCAGGTTTTAAATGGATTTAGGCTGAGCAATGTCCTTGTAACCTACCGCCACTATAGGGTGATTTTTAATATTTTTTTACGTTGTAACTATTAGTTATAGCGAAAAATTACCAAGCCATTTGGATGAAGAATTTTGTCCTCAAGAGTTTGGTATTTAAAAAAAACGCTATTTGAAAAATTGCGATTTTAAATGGATTTAGGATGCGCAATCTCCTACGCAATCGCACCTACCGCCGTTACGCTGGAGTCGCAGGTTGCTTTCTGTTTTACTAGAGCCGACCCTTAATAATGTGTAGCTTACAAACAAGGATCCGTTTGTAATTGGACAACTCAATTGTAGGTGACCTTAGCTCCAATTATAGGGACCCTACTGTCACATTAAAAGAAAAGTATAGTGTTTTTAATAAACGTCATGACTAATGTTGTCAATAATAGGAATACTGTAATATAGTTGTTTGTCCTTTCACTCAAGGTAACAAAAATACGATTTCCTGTTGGTATATCTTTATAACATCACTCGGACGTAGTGTCAACATTTGTTCGGCCCCTTCGTTGACGCTATAACAAAGTTCAACTGTATTTATATTTGATATTTAAATATTGGTGAAATTACAAAGCAAGCTGTAATTTGAATTATTGGGGATGCTTGTGTTTATTTTGATCTCTGTCTTACAGTAGCTATTAAAGGTCTTCGCTCAGTCGCCATTTCCGTTAAAATATCAGAGTATGCAATAATCTGTTTGCATTGGCCTCGCCATGAATCGCCGTTGGGGTTTGGTGAGCAAAGGGAGTAGGGGCAGAACTCCTAGTTAAAAATTAATAAGGAATATTCTAATGTTTGTTCTTCACATAATAATTTCTACCATCTGAAGGCAGTATGACAAAGTGAACCGTGCACAGTCTACTTGGTTTGTGCGCACTGCCTTATCAGAAAGGTTTAAACTTACCTATCAAACAGATGGTAAGGGAATGTTGAAAAGGCTTTCAATCTTTGAGACTTGTTCTTTGTTACAGTAATCTTCTAGAAATATCTTTGCCAGGTTGCTGATTCGGCAGTTAGGGTTTCCAGAGAGCTCCACCATCTGTCGCACGATTACATCACTTGTGATTTCTAACAACAAAATAAGGCATTTAATACAATTCAGTAACAGCGGAAAATCCACCACTTTATGGAAATTTGGAATCAGTGAATTGGAAAATATTTTGTGTACTAAAAACACTATCCTAATAAAGACTTACCATGCTTATGCTCCGGAGATACAAGGTACATCAATGTAGTAATTGCTGACAAAACCATGTCCTCGTTTTTAGAAATAAGACACATTGATATTTGATTTATACCTCCGTTAGTATTAATATATTCTTTATTTTGGTTATCTGAAAGTAAAAGTATACATTTTATGAGATACAAACTATTTTAACATTTCTGTTTCAACACAATTATTTATTAATGAAAATATTACTACTAATCAGGCACAAAATATTTACAACTATAGATAGATTTATTTAACGGCGGCCTGCGCGAAAAATCTGGCACTTGTAGGGGAGGTAGTTGAAGGTCCCCCACCACCGCACTCATAGGTGCCCACTGCTAAGAGAAATGAAAATCATCTGTTTATTATCGATTGCAGTCGTATTAACAGAGTATATTATTATACACATTCTGTGAAAAAATCATCAAGATACGATAAATTACTTTATTTATAAATTATTATTATTAAATTTTTAGTATCGAAAACGTATATACTTCGTAAACAAAATTTCACAAAACATTTTAAAAATGTACATATCTTTTGATATTTATATTCGATTTTAAATATTAAAAAAGATTTGGTTTCATAATAAAATTCTCTATAACTTATTATATTCATAACCCAATACAAAATTAAAATAAATGTCAAATAATCTATATATATAAAATTCAATGTATGTCCGTCTGTATGTTTGTCCTTTATGCGTTACCAAACCGTCCATCCGATTGCTTTGAAATTTTGCATAGTAACACAGGTTATCACTGGGAAGGTTTTAGGCCATTTACCGAAGTCCTAGGACATTAGGGCTACGCCCCAGTGGCCCTCAAAGTTTCAATGTTAATCTTATGGAAGGTCAATCTTAAGGAAGAAGAAGAAAGATTTCTTTTGATTTTATCAGGGGCACAAAAAACAGCTGTTCGTATGAAAAGCTTAAAACAGCTGATTTTGATCAACAACTGATTTGGATCAAAAACTGAATATAATTTTAGGTTAGGCCTACAATGAACTTTTTTTTTTTTTTTTACAATGAACTAAAACACTTGGGCTAATTATTAGTAGGCCTATCAGGTTGATTTGTCTATCCGTGCAAAGCCGGGTCGGGCCAGCTAGTAAAAAATATAAAAATATTGTTCACCATTTGTCGAATTTGAAATAGGCTAGTATATTTTATAGGCCTAATCAGTAAAAGTATTAAAATTTGTTGTAACAATCTGATTTTTTAATATTATTATTCAAGATATGTTTTCTATGTGTGGTTAAAATTTTATTAAAATTGGTTAAATATTTTTAAAGTTATTCAATTTTTACTGAAGACTTGAACAATTTTTCACCGAATAAAGATATTGGAAAGTAATATTTATAGGTCTAATCAGTAAAGGCATTAAAATGTGTTGTAACAATCTGATTTTTTTATATTATGGTTGGTTGTTTAATATTTAACATTAATTTCTATAATAAAATATGATCTATATGCCTGTAGTTACAATATTCTTTTAATATTCCCGTTAACATTGTTTTATTGTAATTGTATTAATTTAATCATTGTATTATCATTCAATAATAATAACATGAGTGGACATTGTAAGGAGCAGGGCTGGTAATAAATAAATATTAGTAAAGAGAAAAATAGCATCAACATGCCGGCCGGTGCTCTGCTTAGTTTGCCACATTAAGGGAAAGTGGTGGTGCGAGGAGGAGGGAAAGTAGAGTGGGGGTTATACCCTCCCTCGCCACTGTCTCCTTCTCTCTCGCACAAGTACTCAAAATAGGTCACCGTCTAATAAATCCATCTATAGTTACTTTTATTTACACTTTACAGAACTTTTAGTAAATTCTACAATGTTTATCTAGACCAAGGTTTCACCAGAAACAGCATTTATACGGCAGCTTAACACAGACTAAGGAAATTATAGAAAACGTTAGAGTCATGCCTGAAGAACAGAATAGGTTTTCGAATGGGAGGGGGGGGGGGGGGGGTTCACTAATCTCTTTTCTGATAGAACAGTTCCCTTAACTAATCTGTTCTTTCATAGAACAGTTCTATTGACTAATCTGTTCTCTCATAGAATAGTTCCCTTGACTAATCTGTTCTTTTATAGAACAGTTCCCTAAACTAATCTGTTCTTTCAGAGAACAGTTCCCTTGACTAATCTGTTCTTTCATGGAAAAGTTCTCCGAATATATCTGTCCTTTGCTCTCTATATCTACATCACAACCACATCGATCAATAAGATGACAGACTATCTGTTATTACTGTCCTTTGTAGGCCAATGAAAATACACCCGACACGTTTTTGCAACTTGAAACAAAACTTAATGTTAGCGCGTTGTTCGTAAATCCATGATGCACGACAGACACGGTAAACACGACCTCACTCTAGCGGTTCTGGAAGCTGACTGACAAGTCAGAACGTGTTCAAACTTGACACTTCCTTTTTCAACAGATCAGGCTATCAGACATTGGCGGAACCAGGGGGGCTGTGGGGGCTGCAGCCCCCTCCTTTGGGTTATTTTATTTTTGTTTTGTTTAATCGTCTAAGTGGCAGACTGCTCAATTGAGTAATCTCAGACAACACAACTTGTATCGAATATCTCACCCACTAAATATTATCCAATCTCAATAAAACAAAAACAATTGGGAAGGAAATGTTTTAAACTTAAATTTTTGTATTTATAAATTTCTTCTAAAACATATATTTACATATATGTAGGCTAGTCATCGTTGTAAAATTGTAGTTGTCTAAATCAACTGATGCTGTGCGAGAAAGCACAAGCAAATGACTCAAATGTGTCACTTTTTAAAGGCACATAGACAGACTTGTTTTGAGAAGAAGATAAGGACACCATTGGATTCGTCAAGATTTGAACTTTCTACCACGATCTTTCAATCATTCGTCACTCTTATAGTTTCTTAAAGAGATAAGAAAATTTAAGATCCCAAGATTAAATTTACAATATATGTTTATAAGTATCTAAAGGTTAATTCTAATTTTTTTCAAATTTTTAAAACCGGCGCATTTTGAAAAATTCAAAATCAAAAATTTCAGTTTGATTTTGCAAAAATAATTTTCCTCTAGACTATATTGTGTCATATGTCATATTAAAGGCCATGAAAAATGCTTTGAAATTACATTTTTTCCAGCTCTGTATCTTCAGTAGGAGAGGCGCAATTTAAGTTTAAACTTCTCAAGTACGTGCGTTTTTGGCTCGTTTTTGGGAATTTCATGAAGTCATAACTCACTAACCAATAGAGATAATTTAATAAAATTTGGTATTTTTCTTATTCTACATAAAGGCAACCTCCCTGCAAAATTTCATTGAAATTGGAAAAGGTCATGGCAAATCACTGTGTTGAATTGACATGGAATGACCCTACACAAAAGGTTTATGTTACACTTTTTTAATATTAGATAATTCTATGTAAAACTCTTATTGAAAAATAAACAACAAAACAATACAACAATCCCAAAACATACCAAGTGCGAGGTTACAGAGACCGCCAAGAGCAAACTGAGCTATTGTGGAATCCTCTTCGGCCAACTGATCCAAAAACAAATCAATTACGTCTAGCTTGCGAAGAAATTCATAATTTATTGGATCGTAAGAAAAATTTGCAAGATTAGCCATAACTTGCTGCTTTGCCTCTATAAACATCAGAGTTCAGAAATTAACATCAAAATGATTATAAATAAAATAACCCAACAATAAATAGCACACTAAACACCTATACGCTTCAAAGTAGTGTTTTGGTGGTGCATTTTTTGGTTTTTACAGTGCATAAATTATATACCGGCTGTCCCACGAAGAGGTCCATATTTTTGAATTGATATGACAGACGTATAGAGCGCGCTACAGACTTGAAATTCTACAGTCATGACTAACACATACCGGTATGTAAAAGAAATACCCCTGAGTATCAGTTAATTCTGACTGATCCAAACAAAATGGCGGAAAAACAACAAAATCAGCAATCGTATTTTAAGGGTAAACCTACTTTTATTTAGAATAGGAACAGCTACAGCTGTTTAGACTATTTTAAATCTATCAGCTGACTGCGTGTATCCACAACAATGAACATATTTGGTAATAAACATTGGCAAAGTTGCATTGTAAAGTGTCTTATGTACCATGCCGTTTTCAACTGAGCAAAAAGTGAAATGTTGTTCCTGGGCTATTGACTTTGAAAATGATTATGAAGCAATAAGGTGTTTTAGGGAAAGGTACCAAGGTGTAGTTCCACCGTTAAGGAAATCTATTCGTAAGTGGAAGACTATCCTACTAGAAACGGGGTCAATACAAAAAAAGTACCATAGATCCTCCAACATAGAAAATGAAGAAATCGTATGTGCTGCTTTCATGGAATCTCCAAATACGCCTAATTCAGTAAGAAAGGTGGAATCTGCTACAGGGATACCGAAGTCATCTGTCCAAAGGTATGCCAAAAAGAACAAAATCAAACATTATAAAACTTATTTAGTTCACGGACTGCTTGAAGATGATCCTGACAGACGATTGGAATTTTGTTCGAAAATAATTGAAAAGACTGATGTAGATAGCAAATGGCATGAAGGAATCGTGTTTTCAGATGAAGCAACATTTTATCGAACAGGAACTGTAAACAGGCATAATTGTCATTACTATAACACAAAAAATCCACATATCTTACA
>JAGFPH010017508.1:0-17580 GCA_018207615.1 Philaenus spumarius | reverse complement strand
TTTACATTATCCTTCAGTGTCCACCTGTTTAATCGATTATAACAGTAAAACTTTAGAGGGTTCCAACAAAAATTTTATTTAAAATTTACCCGACTTTCGATATATCAAAACAAATATTTTTTGTAACCATATAATATTATTGATTTAGAATCTTATAGTGATACCTAAGGTCGGGGAGTTGTTCTGGGGTGTCATTAAAAATAATATATATATACAGGGTTTGTGAAGAGTCTGAGAACGGCTTAATATTTCATATAATGTAAGGTAAATTTGAAGGTAGCTGCGATTGAGGAACCTATGTAAAAATGCCAATTTATTAAGATGTCAAATATTTGGTCCATCATTTTGTATTTAAATAGGAAAGTGGTCATGTGATACATCATTTCAATGTAGAATTTTAAGACAAAATCAATGGTGAAAACTGCACATCCATATCTCAATTTGTTCTGAAGATATTTACATTGAAACATATCATTAATTAATTCATTTATTTGTTTTTAATTTATTATTTTTAAAATTGATGTAAATTAAGTTTAATACCGTATGATTTGATTGATTGATAGATAATGTTTAATTTAATTTTACATTAAAATTTGATAGGTAAGAAGTTTAATGTACTTATTTCACTTTTACATTAAACTAGGGGAAACCCCTGCATTCAAAAACATTTATTTTGACCTGTCACTCACTTATTTCACCCAATTTGTAGAAGTCAAAATTCGACTTGGAGGGAGAGCCCCAGGGGCATATACACTTTACCGTTGTATAGCCCGTAACTTTAAAGAAGGGTCGAGAATCGTCAAAAATGCTCTATTTTTGAGATATTGACAATTTTTTGTGGACAAAATGAAAAATCTCCAAGTCGTTGTGATATAATCCAAGCTGGGTCTTTTTTAGTAGAATTAAGGAAATACTTTTACAAAATTAATATTTGTTATTATAGGAATATAAGATAAGAGCCGATTGAACGAGGAGTTACGACTGTACGAATTGATACGACTTTACGTTTAACTCTTAAAAATGTCAGTTTTTCTCATTTAACTCCTGTGGCCACAACCTGCCGAAACGGTAGCCGCAACGTGCGATAGAATAGAATAGAATATTTTTTATTTGTCAGTAAATATTTCATAAAATACATTGACACGTCACATTTAAAACAAATAATATAATACATACATTTTAAAAATTATTTAAAGTCCATGATTTTCCTTGAAATTCATCCATAGTGTAAAATGACTGTTTACACAGAAAGTTTTTTAATCTTAAGCTAAAATTTCTGTCATTTAGTTTTTTCAATTCTTCTGGTAGCTCATTATATAATTTACTGGCTATAATTACAGGTTTTATATGAAACTTAGCTAATCTAACATATGGTAAATTTACAAGATTTTTTGATCGGGTATTATAATGATGTATGTCCCCCCTGCAATTTATTTGGTTAAGATTAGCTCGAAGATACATTAAGCTCTGAAAAATATAAAGGGAGTACAAAGTTAAGATGTTAGAATCTTTAAAAATAGGAAGCACAGCTACAAAAAATCAATCACAAACACTCTAACCAGTATTACAGAATAATCTAAAAAGAAAATAAATACTACTTACTCTTTCTTTGTAGCAATCCCTGTCCATAGAGCCACAGATGATGGTCGGACTGTTAGGTAAGTGTTTCACCAACTGAAAAGAACAGAATTCACATTTTAGTACCAATAAAATTGCGTGTTTTGCGGAAATGGAAAAAACGTTAAAAATATTCCAAAAATCTCAATACACAAGCTATTAATTATATCATTAAAACGTTACTCATAATAAAGTAAAACTCGTACAACTGCTTTGTTACAAAAGTTCCAAGGTATTAGAAAACAGGTCAATGTGTATTGCAAACAGTTAATAATAGTTGTTCTTCAGAAAGAACTTCTAGAACATAGAAGGCATGGGAGGAACCTAAAACAATAGTTAGAAAATAACTGGTTATCCATTAGTACTTATAACTCCTGTAGTCGTTAGTGAAAAATAACTATTTGTCTTATCTCTAATTACAATAACTTTCTTTTACTAAGAAATGAACTAAACAGATATACAGTTGAACTTGGTTTTAACGGCCTCTAATAATACGTCAACTCGGACATAGCGTCATTTTTTTAAGTCCGGTCAAATCTTTTACATTGTTATAAAGCCCTGTTTTAACGTCAATAAATATTTTAACCACTTGGTTGTAAGTTCATAAATCTACAAAAAAAACAATGTTAAACTTCGAATTCAGTTTTCTCAAACTCAAAAAATGTTAGAATTTGTTTCCCCCCTCTCCTTTGATTTTGGGACGTAGCCTTTTGACGTAGCGTCAACATTCGTTCGGTCCCTTCTTTGACGCTATAAGTTCAACTGTATTTTTGCTGTGGACATGCAGGGTATCTTACGAGGAAAGGAAAAGATTTTAGGAGGCAATTCTACTAAATAAAAGAGAAAAAAGTCTAACAAACATATGTCCGGAAATGCCTAGTTTTCGAATTATCCACCATTTTGTTTTTACTAAGCAGTTAATATTTTTGGAAATAGAAAAGATCTTAAATTCTGTGTATATATTTGTTACGCAAATCCAGGAAGTTCTTTTGTATACCTTAAAAATTGCAACAATTTAAAAAGTTTAATGTCAAATATCTCTGAGACTGCTAAAAGTTCAATTTTTAATAACAAACAAAACAATATTTTTATTCTTCCCGTAGCTCAAAAGATAACCGAGTTATCGGTTAAAAACCAAAAACATAATTTCTTTCTGTACAGTTATTATTGAGTCTGTATTATTACACACAACACCAATAAATTTTGTTTTCAGCTTTCAGCCATTAACTCGGTTATCTTTTGAGCTACGGAAAAAATAGAAAAACAGTTTTGTTTGTTCATAAAAATTAACTATTTTTTGTTTCTTATTTTTTTTTTTGTAAGTTAGCAGTTTTAGAGAAATCTGACTTTAAACATTTTAAATGGCCGCCATTTTTAAAGTATACAAAATGATGTTCTGAATTTTAGGACAAGAATAAAAGGTTAGTACGTAAAAAATACGTATACAAAATTTGAGGTCAATCACTTTTCTCTTTTCAAAGATATTAAGATTTTAGTAAAAAAAAAAAATGGTGGATAATTTGAAAACTAAGCATTTCTGGACCTATGTTATTAGGCATTTGTTTTTATATTTAGTAGAATTGCCTCCTAAAATCTTTAGCTTTCTTCGTGGAACACCCTGTATATATATATTTGCTATAACAATGATTTATCTATAAATGAAATATATCTTTAAACATATTTCTAACAAAGAAAGTGTTACAAGTTTGTTTTATAAAGGTCAAATTACTATACCCTTAACCTAACCTTTTCTACGTCCCAACAAAACTTACCATGTCCAGGCATTTGTTGGTGCACTGTTTATTTCCGAGAGCGTTGCACGCGTACTTATCCCCCTGTTCGTTTGTCAGCGCTGGGTTGCCGATCGGTTGTTTATTCGAACCTTTGACAAACTGTCCGCTGAGAAACACACCGCAGACACAACTCGGCTGAGGTGCGGCGGACACGGGAACTGCGCTGATCTGACCAGGCTGCGGCACGGCTACGGCGTTAGTCTGAATATTGGGCAGAACCGAGGATACAAGAGGCACAACGCTATTCTCCGAGAGGGGTTGTAACAGTGGCGCAGGTACAGGAGGCACTGGAGCGAGAGCGTTTTGAAGAGTTGAAGCGGCCGGTGGAAGGACTGCTGGCACAGCGACTGCAGGTGGATTAGCTTGTGGCAAGTTGAGGTTGGTCGAGGAGAGGGATTGTAGTGTTGGTGGATTCAGGACCTGTCCATTGCTGAAAAACATACCAATTCATTTTATAAATAACATAAGCACCGTTATAAACAGGATAGACTAAAAACTCAGAAATATATGAAATAAATTCTATGAAATTTGCAATATATTAATGAGTATATTAATGGGTATCTTAATACATCGCACTTTATCATATTTTAAAGGCATTCATATTAAGGAATTCAACTGTTTAAGGAATGAAACTCATGCCTGTCTGCCTTAGCTGTGTGAATAGCTTTAGGCTTTAATTTGAACAATATAAACTTGTCCTAGTATGACGAAATTATAATATAACAATCGACAATAAAACTAAATTATAAATAAATATACATTTTTTAATTGATACCAAATTTACTTAAAAATAATTTGGTCACGCAGCCGAACCATTGACGTAAGTTTAGCGAATTTTCAAATATAAAATTTATATGTTTTAGGGTTTCAAACATCAATTTTGGAAATTGGTCTGCTCACTACGGCACTCTGCCTGCGTGTACAAAATATATTAACAGAATTTGTTTGTACCTAGGCCTCCAGCCACAAACTCGGCTGATCAGAAGATGCCCCCACATGTATTTCAACCGGGTACTGTTATGGTATCTTATGTTTTGATCGATGTTGGGGAAACCAAGCGAGCTATATGGTCGTGTAAAAACACAAAATGTGCAGAATAATATCCTTTATTTATAGTTCAGATAAAATCCTAAACAAATTTCATTCTACTACATTGGTACGAAAAATCTCAAAAAACAGTAACTCTTGGTAAAAAAACGAGCTTTCGATTGTTGGAATTGTTTGGCTAACAAACCCATCCGAGCAACTTAGACAACCAACGAATGTACCAAATCGGACTTAAAATGTGGCCGTTAGAGAGCGATCACACACACACACACACACACATACATATATATATATATACACAGTAGAGTCCCGCTATTTTGAACTAATTGGGACAGAACACTGTTCGGAATACGCGGAATTCATGAATAATTAATATTAACTTGTTAAAGCATATGTTCTTGATCTTGCCTTACACTACGTCGAACAACATGCTTCATCAACACCAAATGATGTTATGATCATGCGGCAATGGCGGAACATTGCATCCTCAAGTCGATTCAGTGCTCTTTGTCAGAAAAAATTCACTGACTTTACTTCTTCATTGTCTGTAAATTAGTTATTTTTTTTGTGTTTAGCAGTGATTAAAAATGATTCTACAGAAGTGTATAAATGGAGCCGACATGTACTGTAAGTAACCAGCTTTCATTCCAATTTGGTTTCAGGCGTTTTCATCATGCTTAGGCTCTATGTATGTCTCTATTTAACTTTTTTGTATAACAATAAATGTACGTTTTTCACAAACATCTTTTTAATTTCTCCTGTTTTTAAGTTTCAAAAATCTGCGTTTTTTCTGAACTCTGTTCGGAATAGCAGGACTTTACTGTATGTAAATAAATGTTTTATTAAAACCCCAAAAAGTGTTCTGGGGACCATGATCGGTGCTCATTTACCACTCCTGACCTTAGGTCTCACCACAAGGGTCATTGCAATAGCTCATCTCTTTCCTAAGGAAATTCGCTAACAACAAATATTATATTTTAAGCCCTCTATCAGTCATTTGCCAACTCAAGGATTTACTTATTTAAAGAGCCTAAAATATAGCAAATTATTATTTTGATAACAAATTAACGTATTTTTTAAGTCAACCGTCCCCTCCTTAACCACTTGCCTACAGCAAACAAACCAAAAGTCAGAATGAATTCTAAATAGAACAATAGTTATTTTTTAGTTAATCTAGTTACAATCTTTTCAATCCGATTACCTAAACAGAAGGCCGGACACCAACACAGATACACAAAGCCACTTCATCATGGTGTTTCTGCCTGTAACAAAGTTTAAAATACAAAATGTAATGAAATTACTAAGAAATACAATACATACATATTTGTTAAATAAAAAAACATAAACTTAAATACAGCCAACTCTCAATAATTCTAATTCTAAATGAATGTAAAATTATTTATAATTTTACTATTATTGATTATTTGTACATTTGCCATCATTTTACTTTCTCGCTATACTATAGTTCGGAGAAAATATAGTCATCGCAAAAAAAATCGATGTTGAGATTTTTGTTGAAATATCCGTTTTGGGAGCCCTTGAGTCCAACAAAGTAGTTTTTACAAAAAATGTCTGTCTGTATGTATACAAAGTTAGAGAGAAAACTATTCAATCGATTTCGAACAAATTTGCACCAGACATGTCAATTAGGCCCGTATAGATGAACGAAAAAGGTTTTGAAAATTTTTGAAAAACAACCCTTTTTTTGGCCAAAAAACACCCAAAAAAGCAGTTATTTTTTAAAATAAAAAACGGCTCTAACGATTTTGATAAAACTTGGGTTATTTGTAGCCCTTAATGTACCCTTCTATATGCAAAAACCGCATCTTCCTAAAAATTCTTGTTTAGCTAAATAATAATATTAATAATAACAGATTTTTGGGGGATTTTTAGCCGAAAAGGGGGTTGTTTTTCAAAACCTTTTTTCGTGCGTCTATACAGGCCTAATTGACGTATTTGGTGCAAATTTGTTCGAAATCGATCGAATAGTTTTCTCTCTAGCTAATAATAATATTTTAGTTAATCTTCTATTTTAATATCACCTCTCCTACCCCTCTTACAATTATGATGTCACAGTGAATCTGTTTAATAATTTAAATACGTTTGTGAGAAAGTATGTGCCAGTTCCTGGTACCGTTTATTTGTCTTAAAATCAATATCGGAAATACGAATCATCTCCCGTTATCAAGTGACTAAGGGAACACAAAACTAGAGATCTAGGCCAAATGTTAAAGAAAACAAAGCAAAACTAACATGTTCATGATTCATATTCCCAGTATTTCATACTTGGTGTTTGATTTTAACACACAAATGATGGCAAAAGTCCGAATATTTAAATATTTCCAGGATAAAAAGTAACCTAGATTATTCTCTGAACCTCTATATGAAAATGGAAGATTCGTTAAAATTGGTTCACCCATTCCAGAGATTAGCCCGGACAGAGACAGATAAACATTTTTAAAATGCTTGTTTAGATTTTGGTAACGTGTGAACAACCAATTAACTTGGAAAAAGGATTTATTCTGAAATCACAGATACTTCAATTTTATTTATATATATAGATTTTTTATTTTAAAAATTTTGATACTGTTATCTACTGTACTTCTACAGACTGCTAAAATTACCGATTTGACCTCAAATTAATGGCTGTAATAAAAGTATTGGTTTTTCCAAAATTATACAAAGGTATCCGAACACTACAGTGTTTAATTTTTTGAATAAAATTTATTCGCAACCAAATATATTTGACTGTGTAAAGTTTTATATTACCACGATTACGGAATTTTTTTTACAAATATAAAATTTTTAGCAATTTAAGAATATAAGATTTATAAACAATAATATACGTCAAAAAGCGACAAACAAAAAGTTAAAATTGGATTGTATATTTGAATGTGTACCCATAAAATCAAAGTCCACACCTACCTGCTCAATGTGGTCTTCTTGTAAACCAGCTAACAAACTGAATTACAAGATACAGGTAGTTGATTGAGGTTTTTTTACAAACAGCTGACTCGACACGATATCAGCTGACTTTACAAACACAGGAATGTTATACAATGTTTACATTTCCTAATGCAATACTGCTTGTTGACTTCTCAACTGACCATTGTTTTATTGTTGTCAAAATAGGACATTACAAAAGTTGCAAACATATCTAGAACCTGTTTTTGCGATGACCCATTTTAGAAAAGGAATCGGTAGAAATATCTATTCATAGTTTACCACAAAAATGTGCAATTAATCTATACATATTATAAATAAAATTGAAGTGTCTGTCTTCTGTGATTTCAAAATACAGTACAAGCTTTTCTATTCACACATTACCAAAACCTAAACACACACTTATACATTTTTAGTCTGTCTGTCCGTGCTAATCTCCAGTGGCCGAACCGATTTTGACAAAACTTTTCATCAACATGTAGAGGACTTTTCAGAGAATATTTTAGGCTACTTTTTATTCAGAAAATATTTAAAATTCCTGTTTAAAAATTGAAAAAAATTAACCCTAGAACCGTGCAATCATGACAATACATTTGTAACGCGTGATTGTATTGAATATTTGACCCACTAAAAATCTTTCAATATCAAAAAGACAAACACCATTGGAAAGGTGGTTTCAAACTTTAATTTTTGTATTTACAATTTCTTTCTAAAATGTATATTTACATATGTAATCGTCGTTTTAAAATTGTAGATTTCTGTAAACCTGATTCCACGCGTGGATTCCAATACAATTGTACTGTTATTTCCCACTTTTTCAACGTCCCAGACCATCCACAGGAATATTTTGATCAAAAATATAAAGCTACCATAGGATTCGTCAAGATTTGGATCTATCTAAAGATGCCTTGCAATCAGATGTCACTACTATACAATTTGAATGACGAAGCTTTCTGTAAACCCTTGCGATTGGACAGTTTTGAAACCAATGAAACAGCACATTTGTCAACTGAGATAACGCCCACAATCCCATATGTTTTTACAGATTTCTTTATACAATTCTGTAGAGAAAACTTGCAGCTTTCATTCGATGTGAACTAAACTGGATACAACCTGTTATATGTTTAGTCAAAGAGCGGTGGAAAGTACAAGGTTTTCGTGAATTACAGCGGCGGAACGGGACTGTCTGGCCCATTTGATTCTCACGGTAAATCCCAACGGACGTTTTGTTTCCTTTACACGCGACAAGTGTTATTTGATTGACCTCATTTTGATATTCAACTAAAGATATTTCAAACACTTTAGTGAACTAAGAAAAGACTAGTATATAATTCTTTTCTTTGATTTATTCTCTTCACTTTGTTATAATAATATTTCATTTTTGGTCAAATAAAATATTCCTAAATTATGTTTTAATTCAGGCCTAGTTTTGGTAGCACCCTTGTAGTTGGAACATAAAAACTAATGTTTTCAAAATAAGAAATTTGAAATTGATAAATGTTTTTATACAATTCTATTTACAACTAAATTAAATATGAAACTTTTTTACATTTATGGAAAAAATTACAAAAAATGTTTACAACTTTTTATGTAGAGACCTAAGGTTGAACTTTTATTTTTCGTAACTGAACATTTTTGGTTTCTTGAGCTAATAACTTTGTAAATTTTACATCTATAATTTTTTTACTGGCATATATAAATTCTTTGAACCTTTCTCTAAAAAAAAAGCTATGGAACACTTTTGGATTAGGGTTCATTTACTATTTTTGGCGAATTTTTGAAAAAATGCTTGCACACGCCAAAAAATCCATTTTCGTTAAAGCCGCCGGTACTAAAGTTAAAAATTATGGACAAAAATAGGTTTCTTTTTTTGACAAATATTGAAGATATTGCATGTCTATTTCGATCGATGTCTTACATTATGTACAGGTCACAGCTATCCCCACCACCCAACTTAGATCCAAGTGCCTCTGTCCTAACCAATCATCATTTCCGTAAAAATTCATATTAAAAAATATAAAAATTATAAACAAAATTGGTGATTTTGTGGTTTGCATTCGGATCACCATATGTCACTGCAGGGCAGAGCCCCTAGTTTAAAATAAACCATTATCTATACATATAAATAAAATTGAAATGTCTGTGATTTCAAAATAACAACTTTTTTCTAAGCTCATATGGTCATTCACACATTACCAAAATCTAAATACACACATTTATAAATTTGTTTATGCTTACTGTAATACAATTAAATTGAAACATCTGTTGTTCCATATTATTATTAAAACAGCTGATTTGGACCAAGATTTGACATAATTTTAGGTTAGGCCTACAATGAACCAAAACACGTTTATCTGCAACCAATTAGGGAAATTTATAATCAGGTAATAATTATTCTTTACGAATAACAGTTTGCTTTAGACTAGATAAAATCAATCAAAAGGCTTACTGTATTAAGTCAAATATCTGGTGTTATATATATTATATTGTTTCTTTTAGTTGGTAAAATAAAAATTTGTCGATTATTTAAATATTACAACACAATATATAAATATACAGTTGAACTTGGTTTTAACGACCTCAGCTAATGCGCCAACTCGGACATAGAAGGTCCGGTCAAATCGTTATCTTTTACATTATTATAAACCCCAGTTTTAGCGTCATTAAATATTTTAACCACTCGGTTGTAACGTCATAAATCTACAAAATATCAAACTTTGAATTCAGTTTTCTCAGAACCCGAAAAATTTTAGATTCCCCATTTATTTTGATTTCGGACCGCCTATTTTCTCCCTCCTCGGAATGAAACCGCGAAATAAACAATGTACGTATTTTTTTTCACATGTAAAACCTCCGGCGGGTCCCATCAAAGTCGGTAGAGGGGGACGGGTTTCCACTACAAGCAACACTGCTAACTCTCCTACCCCTCCTAAGGAACAATTCACACGGTATGCGATGACAGTTGTGTGTAACTAAACCCATGACCTTGGTGGGAAAGTGTTCGGACAATAGAAAAGCACGGCGAGACTCAATCGTACAGCCTGGCTAGACGTTTACGTAGTTGTGATCAGACAGTTGTCCCCCCCTCACAGTAATGTAGGCACTTTAAAATTGTTGCGTGATTTTCAATACAGTAAGTTAATGTTTTAATACGTACTGTAATTTTAGTGTTTTTAATACAGTTTGTTAATACACACTACTTGTATTTACTCATTGAAACTTGACACATTGCCAATGTTACCTAATTTATAATTGAGGCGACCATTTCCAAACAGTTCCTTGTCCAGAAAAATTCAATTTTTAGTGATTTGCACCACTGTCTTCCTCTAATTCTCTTCTTTTAAATTATGTTTGTTTTACAGGTCCAAAATATCCCTATTTATACTAAAATAATGTTTCAAATGTGGGGGTTAGTTCCAAAGCGGCCTTTGTCCACTAGTCTGAAACCAATATGGTCAACCAAAATTTACAAAAATTACATAACCAAATAGAACCTTGGCTTACTACCATCTGTACAGCTTATAAGTCATACAAGTGATTGAGTTACAAAACGAATCTTGTCCTTTCTGAGCATACTGACAAACAGATAGTTTTAATATTACATTTCCATTATATTTGCTAATTTTTCATCAATATTATTTTACTTTTTAGGTTGGCCAACCTTTTTTCTACCCAATAATGTAAAATCTAATATTATTCAACGATCACATGTTGAGTAATGTAGTTGCCAAGTTTGCCTGTTTTCATTCCTCACTGTTGGTTATTTTGTGACCAATGGAGGACTTAGAAGAAGTTTTATAAATAAATTAACACGGGCTTAATATTTTAAAATATCCAGGTAATTTGGTTGATAATGTTAAAATCAATTTCATAAGTTTTTAATGTAAATATACTTATGTTACTAGAACATAATGGTATTATATTAGAGTTTTTCATTTAAGGGACGGCTCTAGCTGTCGGCCATGTTGGCTGTCACTCCATAAGACCAATGTTAAATTAAAATCCAAATTTTTCCTTTATTTTTGATCGGATAATTATGAACGATATGTCATGTTAAAGCTATGGCCTAAATGCATGCAAATGGTTTTTCCAAAACTAAGAAAAACATTTTGTTTAATATTTATTAACAATTTAAAACATTGATTTAAAATTTTTTTGTATGTTGTCACTATTAATTATAGCGAAAAACGACCAAGCCATTCGCATGAAGAATTTCATCCCCAAGAGATTGGTATTTTTTTAAAACGCTATTTGAACAATTGCAGGTTTTAAATGGATTTAGGCTGAGCAATGTCCTTGTAACCTACCGCCACTATAGGGTGATTTTTAATATTTTTTTACGTTGTAACTATTAGTTATAGCGAAAAATTACCAAGCCATTTGGATGAAGAATTTTGTCCTCAAGAGTTTGGTATTTAAAAAAAACGCTATTTGAAAAATTGCGATTTTAAATGGATTTAGGATGCGCAATCTCCTACGCAATCGCACCTACCGCCGTTACGCTGGAGTCGCAGGTTGCTTTCTGTTTTACTAGAGCCGACCCTTAATAATGTGTAGCTTACAAACAAGGATCCGTTTGTAATTGGACAACTCAATTGTAGGTGACCTTAGCTCCAATTATAGGGACCCTACTGTCACATTAAAAGAAAAGTATAGTGTTTTTAATAAACGTCATGACTAATGTTGTCAATAATAGGAATACTGTAATATAGTTGTTTGTCCTTTCACTCAAGGTAACAAAAATACGATTTCCTGTTGGTATATCTTTATAACATCACTCGGACGTAGTGTCAACATTTGTTCGGCCCCTTCGTTGACGCTATAACAAAGTTCAACTGTATTTATATTTGATATTTAAATATTGGTGAAATTACAAAGCAAGCTGTAATTTGAATTATTGGGGATGCTTGTGTTTATTTTGATCTCTGTCTTACAGTAGCTATTAAAGGTCTTCGCTCAGTCGCCATTTCCGTTAAAATATCAGAGTATGCAATAATCTGTTTGCATTGGCCTCGCCATGAATCGCCGTTGGGGTTTGGTGAGCAAAGGGAGTAGGGGCAGAACTCCTAGTTAAAAATTAATAAGGAATATTCTAATGTTTGTTCTTCACATAATAATTTCTACCATCTGAAGGCAGTATGACAAAGTGAACCGTGCACAGTCTACTTGGTTTGTGCGCACTGCCTTATCAGAAAGGTTTAAACTTACCTATCAAACAGATGGTAAGGGAATGTTGAAAAGGCTTTCAATCTTTGAGACTTGTTCTTTGTTACAGTAATCTTCTAGAAATATCTTTGCCAGGTTGCTGATTCGGCAGTTAGGGTTTCCAGAGAGCTCCACCATCTGTCGCACGATTACATCACTTGTGATTTCTAACAACAAAATAAGGCATTTAATACAATTCAGTAACAGCGGAAAATCCACCACTTTATGGAAATTTGGAATCAGTGAATTGGAAAATATTTTGTGTACTAAAAACACTATCCTAATAAAGACTTACCATGCTTATGCTCCGGAGATACAAGGTACATCAATGTAGTAATTGCTGACAAAACCATGTCCTCGTTTTTAGAAATAAGACACATTGATATTTGATTTATACCTCCGTTAGTATTAATATATTCTTTATTTTGGTTATCTGAAAGTAAAAGTATACATTTTATGAGATACAAACTATTTTAACATTTCTGTTTCAACACAATTATTTATTAATGAAAATATTACTACTAATCAGGCACAAAATATTTACAACTATAGATAGATTTATTTAACGGCGGCCTGCGCGAAAAATCTGGCACTTGTAGGGGAGGTAGTTGAAGGTCCCCCACCACCGCACTCATAGGTGCCCACTGCTAAGAGAAATGAAAATCATCTGTTTATTATCGATTGCAGTCGTATTAACAGAGTATATTATTATACACATTCTGTGAAAAAATCATCAAGATACGATAAATTACTTTATTTATAAATTATTATTATTAAATTTTTAGTATCGAAAACGTATATACTTCGTAAACAAAATTTCACAAAACATTTTAAAAATGTACATATCTTTTGATATTTATATTCGATTTTAAATATTAAAAAAGATTTGGTTTCATA
The DNA here is from genome assembly GCA_018207615.1 of Philaenus spumarius. Lineage (NCBI taxonomy): Eukaryota > Metazoa > Arthropoda > Insecta > Hemiptera > Aphrophoridae > Philaenus > Philaenus spumarius. The sequence goes on along the minus strand of JAGFPH010017508.1, from coordinate 4,078 downwards.
ATAAAATTCTCTATAACTTATTATATTCATAACCCAATACAAAATTAAAATAAATGTCAAATAATCTATATATATAAAATTCAATGTATGTCCGTCTGTATGTTTGTCCTTTATGCGTTACCAAACCGTCCATCCGATTGCTTTGAAATTTTGCATAGTAACACAGGTTATCACTGGGAAGGTTTTAGGCCATTTACCGAAGTCCTAGGACATTAGGGCTACGCCCCAGTGGCCCTCAAAGTTTCAATGTTAATCTTATGGAAGGTCAATCTTAAGGAAGAAGAAGAAAGATTTCTTTTGATTTTATCAGGGGCACAAAAAACAGCTGTTCGTATGAAAAGCTTAAAACAGCTGATTTTGATCAACAACTGATTTGGATCAAAAACTGAATATAATTTTAGGTTAGGCCTACAATGAACTTTTTTTTTTTTTTTTACAATGAACTAAAACACTTGGGCTAATTATTAGTAGGCCTATCAGGTTGATTTGTCTATCCGTGCAAAGCCGGGTCGGGCCAGCTAGTAAAAAATATAAAAATATTGTTCACCATTTGTCGAATTTGAAATAGGCTAGTATATTTTATAGGCCTAATCAGTAAAAGTATTAAAATTTGTTGTAACAATCTGATTTTTTAATATTATTATTCAAGATATGTTTTCTATGTGTGGTTAAAATTTTATTAAAATTGGTTAAATATTTTTAAAGTTATTCAATTTTTACTGAAGACTTGAACAATTTTTCACCGAATAAAGATATTGGAAAGTAATATTTATAGGTCTAATCAGTAAAGGCATTAAAATGTGTTGTAACAATCTGATTTTTTTATATTATGGTTGGTTGTTTAATATTTAACATTAATTTCTATAATAAAATATGATCTATATGCCTGTAGTTACAATATTCTTTTAATATTCCCGTTAACATTGTTTTATTGTAATTGTATTAATTTAATCATTGTATTATCATTCAATAATAATAACATGAGTGGACATTGTAAGGAGCAGGGCTGGTAATAAATAAATATTAGTAAAGAGAAAAATAGCATCAACATGCCGGCCGGTGCTCTGCTTAGTTTGCCACATTAAGGGAAAGTGGTGGTGCGAGGAGGAGGGAAAGTAGAGTGGGGGTTATACCCTCCCTCGCCACTGTCTCCTTCTCTCTCGCACAAGTACTCAAAATAGGTCACCGTCTAATAAATCCATCTATAGTTACTTTTATTTACACTTTACAGAACTTTTAGTAAATTCTACAATGTTTATCTAGACCAAGGTTTCACCAGAAACAGCATTTATACGGCAGCTTAACACAGACTAAGGAAATTATAGAAAACGTTAGAGTCATGCCTGAAGAACAGAATAGGTTTTCGAATGGGAGGGGGGGGGGGGGGGGTTCACTAATCTCTTTTCTGATAGAACAGTTCCCTTAACTAATCTGTTCTTTCATAGAACAGTTCTATTGACTAATCTGTTCTCTCATAGAATAGTTCCCTTGACTAATCTGTTCTTTTATAGAACAGTTCCCTAAACTAATCTGTTCTTTCAGAGAACAGTTCCCTTGACTAATCTGTTCTTTCATGGAAAAGTTCTCCGAATATATCTGTCCTTTGCTCTCTATATCTACATCACAACCACATCGATCAATAAGATGACAGACTATCTGTTATTACTGTCCTTTGTAGGCCAATGAAAATACACCCGACACGTTTTTGCAACTTGAAACAAAACTTAATGTTAGCGCGTTGTTCGTAAATCCATGATGCACGACAGACACGGTAAACACGACCTCACTCTAGCGGTTCTGGAAGCTGACTGACAAGTCAGAACGTGTTCAAACTTGACACTTCCTTTTTCAACAGATCAGGCTATCAGACATTGGCGGAACCAGGGGGGCTGTGGGGGCTGCAGCCCCCTCCTTTGGGTTATTTTATTTTTGTTTTGTTTAATCGTCTAAGTGGCAGACTGCTCAATTGAGTAATCTCAGACAACACAACTTGTATCGAATATCTCACCCACTAAATATTATCCAATCTCAATAAAACAAAAACAATTGGGAAGGAAATGTTTTAAACTTAAATTTTTGTATTTATAAATTTCTTCTAAAACATATATTTACATATATGTAGGCTAGTCATCGTTGTAAAATTGTAGTTGTCTAAATCAACTGATGCTGTGCGAGAAAGCACAAGCAAATGACTCAAATGTGTCACTTTTTAAAGGCACATAGACAGACTTGTTTTGAGAAGAAGATAAGGACACCATTGGATTCGTCAAGATTTGAACTTTCTACCACGATCTTTCAATCATTCGTCACTCTTATAGTTTCTTAAAGAGATAAGAAAATTTAAGATCCCAAGATTAAATTTACAATATATGTTTATAAGTATCTAAAGGTTAATTCTAATTTTTTTCAAATTTTTAAAACCGGCGCATTTTGAAAAATTCAAAATCAAAAATTTCAGTTTGATTTTGCAAAAATAATTTTCCTCTAGACTATATTGTGTCATATGTCATATTAAAGGCCATGAAAAATGCTTTGAAATTACATTTTTTCCAGCTCTGTATCTTCAGTAGGAGAGGCGCAATTTAAGTTTAAACTTCTCAAGTACGTGCGTTTTTGGCTCGTTTTTGGGAATTTCATGAAGTCATAACTCACTAACCAATAGAGATAATTTAATAAAATTTGGTATTTTTCTTATTCTACATAAAGGCAACCTCCCTGCAAAATTTCATTGAAATTGGAAAAGGTCATGGCAAATCACTGTGTTGAATTGACATGGAATGACCCTACACAAAAGGTTTATGTTACACTTTTTTAATATTAGATAATTCTATGTAAAACTCTTATTGAAAAATAAACAACAAAACAATACAACAATCCCAAAACATACCAAGTGCGAGGTTACAGAGACCGCCAAGAGCAAACTGAGCTATTGTGGAATCCTCTTCGGCCAACTGATCCAAAAACAAATCAATTACGTCTAGCTTGCGAAGAAATTCATAATTTATTGGATCGTAAGAAAAATTTGCAAGATTAGCCATAACTTGCTGCTTTGCCTCTATAAACATCAGAGTTCAGAAATTAACATCAAAATGATTATAAATAAAATAACCCAACAATAAATAGCACACTAAACACCTATACGCTTCAAAGTAGTGTTTTGGTGGTGCATTTTTTGGTTTTTACAGTGCATAAATTATATACCGGCTGTCCCACGAAGAGGTCCATATTTTTGAATTGATATGACAGACGTATAGAGCGCGCTACAGACTTGAAATTCTACAGTCATGACTAACACATACCGGTATGTAAAAGAAATACCCCTGAGTATCAGTTAATTCTGACTGATCCAAACAAAATGGCGGAAAAACAACAAAATCAGCAATCGTATTTTAAGGGTAAACCTACTTTTATTTAGAATAGGAACAGCTACAGCTGTTTAGACTATTTTAAATCTATCAGCTGACTGCGTGTATCCACAACAATGAACATATTTGGTAATAAACATTGGCAAAGTTGCATTGTAAAGTGTCTTATGTACCATGCCGTTTTCAACTGAGCAAAAAGTGAAATGTTGTTCCTGGGCTATTGACTTTGAAAATGATTATGAAGCAATAAGGTGTTTTAGGGAAAGGTACCAAGGTGTAGTTCCACCGTTAAGGAAATCTATTCGTAAGTGGAAGACTATCCTACTAGAAACGGGGTCAATACAAAAAAAGTACCATAGATCCTCCAACATAGAAAATGAAGAAATCGTATGTGCTGCTTTCATGGAATCTCCAAATACGCCTAATTCAGTAAGAAAGGTGGAATCTGCTACAGGGATACCGAAGTCATCTGTCCAAAGGTATGCCAAAAAGAACAAAATCAAACATTATAAAACTTATTTAGTTCACGGACTGCTTGAAGATGATCCTGACAGACGATTGGAATTTTGTTCGAAAATAATTGAAAAGACTGATGTAGATAGCAAATGGCATGAAGGAATCGTGTTTTCAGATGAAGCAACATTTTATCGAACAGGAACTGTAAACAGGCATAATTGTCATTACTATAACACAAAAAATCCACATATCTTACA
>JAGFPH010017507.1:410-11842 GCA_018207615.1 Philaenus spumarius | reverse complement strand
CAATGCATTGCGTGCTTCGCACGCCAACCCACGTAATGGGAGTATTTGCAATACACAATGCATTGCATGCTTCGCACGCCAACCCACGTGATGGGAGTATTTTCAATACTTAATGCATTGCGTGCTTCGCACGCCAAAACCCGGATTGGGAGTATTTTCAATACACAATGCATTGCGTGCTTCGCACGCCAACCCCCCGTATTGGGACTATTTTGAATACACAATGCACTGCGAGTTTTGTTAAAGTATTTTTGTTGAACCTTCATAGTTTTCTTATTTAATAGATCAGATCAAGCTCACAAGAGAGTAAGGCAATCTCTAGGCACATCTCTACAGAACAAATCATTTTATAAAAAAAAATGTTTGGGAGAAAATTGTGGATCAACTAATTATCTACAACTTTTACGCTGGAAGCTTCTACTTAACCCGAAAACAAAAAAAACCTTTACGCTTAGTGACTCTTTCGTAATTTTAATGTACGTATAAATCTTTAAAGTTTTTCGAAAAACTGATAGCTTCCAAGTCCCAATGGTGGCCGTCTTGAGTTGATCACCCTGTATATCATTTTTAATAACACCCCAAAACGTATTTTGGGGACCATGCTCGGTGCTCATTTACTGCTCCCGACCCTAGGTCTCACTGCAACCGCTCATCTTTCTATAGGACCGACCGCTGTTGGAACAACCTACTGCATCCATGTGTATTGTACGTTGTAGTTTAATCTATCAAATCTAAATATCAGTACGCTTGCGATGCACAATTATGTAAAATATGTTGCTGGATCCTCTGTTGTGTTGTCTATTTTATAATTTAACTTGCACTTTTGAAAACCTGGTATTATTTTTTACTACTAAATTTGGGGGTGATCCCCTAACCCCCCATCCCCCGGCTACGGCCTAGATGTCTTCATTAGTTTGTCATAAATTAAACACATAAAACAAACAAATACATTTGAACAATTTGTATAAGACTATTGCATAGCAAAGAAATTGTTTGAAACCGATTAACTCGTTGAAGTCAGTAATCGCTATTTAAAAGGCTGTGTACAGGTTGAAAAAAGAAAAAAATACACGCGGTTGCATTTGAAGAACGATGGAGAGAAATACCGCTCCCCAATAAGTAGGTTACTGTGAAGTGTGGGAAGTTTAACTTGAACAGTTGGTAGCTATTATCCTTCTTCCACGATAGATAAAAACTGCTTCCATGTGATCCCCATTACCGGCAGGCGTCTGAATTCCCACCGCTTGGTTACGACAACATGCCATGCAATTAAAATTAAAAGTTATAATTACCAATATATAAATTTTTTTTAATATTCATATATTTAATTGAATTTTGCTATAAGCGATGCTTCGTAATTATAAAGATATCAAAGTACGTTGAATAAAGTGTGTAAGTTTTTACTGGATCTAGTAATAATTATAGTTTATATGAGGGTGTTTGTGTGTTACTATTCTACATATTTCTATGCTTGTTTGTCTAATTTTTTTTCTTTCAAATTTATTTCCCGTATAACATACGCAAATATTTATTAGACACTAGTGGACCCGCAATGTTTCGCTATTTCTTGATTTAGTTTAAAGGGTAGTCATCAAATTTCATCCCTTTGAATTAAGTAATAAATTTGCAAATAGTTTAGTAATCTCTTCAAATTGAAATTACATAATTTATGGGTTATAGCTTGTATAAAGTTAGTTTAATTTATTTTTTATGGGTAGCAACCCCATTTCAAATAATTAGATCGGGATGAAAACTATCCTTTATTTAAGTTGGAATAAATCACATATTTTGAAAAAAAAATTCATTAGGATCGGTTGAGCAGTTTCGGAGTTAATCGCGGACAAACACCGTGACAATGGATTTTTATATACAGTTATGGATTAGTATAAGATACTGTTTAGTATTTAAATACACAAATGTATAACAAAAAAACGATACAAATATTATCTTTTAGTTTCATTCACATTGTTGGTTTGGTTTTCAATATAATTATTTTAAAACTAATGTAATGTTTTTATGTTGAATATCAAAGGTATGTTGTTGAATCACTTTGTAACATCCGTGTTAATTCAGGATGTAACAAAGTGGTTCAAATAGGGGTTGTAATTTTAAATGTATAGGCCTAATTTTACAGATTATTATTATATGCATACAGTTCTTAATTAGTATATAAGGTACTGTTTGGTATTTAAGTATACAATTATATATCAAAATAAAGACACAAATATGATATTTTAATGGCTTTTACTATCATTCAGATTGTTTGTTTAGTTTTCAATATACTTATATTTAAAGTCACGTATGTCAATGGTGATGTATGGTGTCAAATGTGTTTATTATTACAGTATAAGCGAAAATATGATTTCAAAATTATTAAACTATTCATAGATAAAATATATTTTAAACAATATCTCTAAGTATACAGATATGTAACAACCGATGTTTGAATTGAATTATAACACAGGAAGCATTTTTCGTTAATTTTTGTTTGCGTTTGTTTTTAGTTGTTCAATCTAACCTAAAATGGATGTTGGTTTGTAAATAATAAAATTATTATAAATTTGCTGAGTAAAGTTGCTATGGTAATTAATGTAAACAAACATGAATTGCTAATTTTTTTTATCCGAACAGCTGTTATAAAAACCTAATTCGGATTATTAATAACATTTTAGAACAAAAAATAGACAAATTGGTCCAGCCATCTCAAGTGATGCGCTTACCAAAAAACAGCATTTCATTTTTATCTATATATATAAAAGCGAAATACCACTCACTCACTCACTCACTCACTGACTCACTCATCACGATTCCTCAAAAACTACCAAACGGATTGAAATGAAATTTGGTATGTAGCTACCTCTAGGGCCATAGGTGCTCACTAAGAAAGGGTTTGAAAAAATTCGAAATTTTAGGGTGGGGGGGGGGTTTGGGGGGATCAAAGTTATTAAAAAACGATTTCTTCAAAACTACCGAACGGATTGGAATTAAATTTGGTATGTAACTTCTTCTAGGGCCATAAGTGTTCAATAAAAAAGGGTTTTAAAAAATTGGAAATTTAAGGTTGTTTGGGGGGTAAAAATGGTTAAATCACGACTTCTTCAAAACTACAGAACGGATTGGAATAAAATTTGGTATATGTAGCTTCCTTTAGGGCCATAGGTGCTCACTAAGAAAGGGTATGAACAATTTCAAAATTTTAGGAGGAGTTTATGGGGATCAAAGTTACTAAAATCATAATTTCAGATCTTTTATTATTATGACAATAGTGCTTTTATTATTTAAGATCTATATATATTAAAGCCAAATACCATTCACTGACTGAACACTTAAAAATAATACAATTACGTCAAAAAGACTGAAAATACCACCCACCACGGGCAACGCCGTACGGGTCAGCTAGTTATATATATTAGCTGAATACCCATGCTGCGCTACGGGGATTTTTATTTTGTGCATCACTGTGTTACATACTTGTAATATTTTTCTCTAATTTGCATCCATATTTAATTTCGCGAAAGTGAATTACTACATGTATTTTCGTTTGGTATTTATTGTTCACTGGCTGCCCGTAAATCGTCTTCGTCACGGTATGTGAGCTGAATAAATTCATTTAATTAAAAGACAAGTAATTCAGAGTGAAGGGAGTCTTCTGGTTTATTTTGCATATGTATCTTGTAAGAAATAAATGTACAAAATGTTAGCTCTCTAGCTTTAAGGAAAGTATACAAATTTATATTTATTGTTTTAGGGGTTGTTTCAACCCTTAATGGCAAATATTTTAAAATCCTGTCTTTGTGCGCCTATGTACCAAAGTTCACGTACCTAGACGGTAATCATTTAATATTTATAGTTTTAGGGGTTATTACTAAATTTTCACCCCTTAGCAGAACCTGTCAAAATGTAAAACTGGTATATTTCTTATATGTATCTTGTAAGAAATAAATGTACAAAATTTCAACTCTCTATCTTTAAGGAAAGTAAAACAAAATTATATTTATAGTTTTTAGGGGTTGTTGTCACGTTTTCACCCCTTAGCAGCACGTAACAAAATGTAAAACTGCGTTACATTTTATATGTATCTTGTAAGAAATGAAAAGATTAAAAAATTTCTGCTTTCTGGCTTTAAGTAGAGTATAACAAGCAAAATTTATTCCTTTAGTTGTTGTTTCAACTCTTATAGGTCAAATATTTTTAAATCCTTAGTGTGCCTCTAGCCCCTATGACAAATACGTGTATCAAATTTCAAGTTCCTAAGAGGTTGGGTTTTTGAAATTAATAACAAACCATATTAAATTTATCGTTTTCGGGGTTGTTTCAACCCTTAGTGGCTAAATATTTTAAAATCCTTTCTTTGTGCGCCTTTAGCGCCTACGAGCAACATGTGTTCACGATATGGTTTTTGAGATACTGTGATCAGTCAGTGAGTGAGTGGGTTTACGATTTTATAATGTATTATATAGATTTTTAAAAGTAAGTATTTTAATAATGCGATCACCTTGGGTTTAAAAGGAAATCACACTTACAAATTAATTAACTAGCTCTTCCAGAATAACAAGGTATAAAAAAAGAAATTGCATACTGGCCTTATTTTTTTTAATACAGTATATTTATTTAGCACTGGGTATTGAAAATACTCCTAATAGGGGGTTGGCGTACGAAGCACGCAATACATTGTGTATTGAAAGTACTCCCATTACGAGGGTTGGCTTCCAATGCACTGTGCGTCGGCCGCTTCTCATAGTGTTCAGTGTCAAGCACGCATGTGCGTCCTTAGCAGTGAACGTGTTAATAATTTAAATACGTTTGTGAGAAAGTATGTGCCAGTTTATGGTACCATTTATTTAGTTTGTATTTCATCCCATATTATTTGAATTTCGATATCTTTTACTTTTACTCAAGTATTATATCTGTATTAAATTAATAAAATCTGCTTTATTTGAATCTTACACTGAATATTGACGTTATAATATTCAACAAGAGATTCATTCAAATGTAATTAATTGCAAGAACTATCACTGTAGGTTAAATGCTATGAAAACATAACAATCACATGAAATTATTCTCATTTATACGAAAGAGTAAATCGTATCTCGTCCTACCAACTGTCCAGCAGAGCAGATTTACAATCAGATGCATTTCCTCGTTTAATTATTCAGGCCACTGCCCCCTGCGGAACCGTTTACGAGAACTGCCTGGAATAGTAAATTGTCTTCAGTTCCACCAACTTCCGAACAATATAAACATAATCGTTAAATCTACACTTGCTCCAACACAATGGCTTAGTTTAGAATTAGAATTTATGGTTCCGATTGCCTATGCGAGCTGGATCAATATGCACACCATCTGTGGGTTAGCATATTGCATCAAATTGTGGAGTTTATTACAGTAATAATATTTCTTTACCAGTTTGTTTTCAGTATTCATAGAGTTTTAACAGGTTCACTGCTACGCAAATTTCGTATCTCCTATGCTAGGAGATAACCTTTTATTTTTTATATTTATAGCCTAAATGAGTATAAATTACTTGTTTTCTTCTTTTTTTTAACCTTTCTACGTAATAATCACTAATATTTTAAATCGGACGCACATGTGCATCCATAGGACATAGACTTAAAATTGGCGTGCGAAGAACGCAATGCTCTGTGTATTGAAAATTCTCTCAACACGGGTGTTGGCGAGCGAAGCTCGAAATGCATTGTTTATTGAAAATACTACTAATACGGGGGTTGACGGCAATGCACTGAGCGTCGGCCGCTTCTCATAGTGTTCAGTATCAAGCTCACTTGTGCGTCCTTAGCAGTAAAAGAGTTAAACCCTTCATTAATTAATTTTAATCGATGTGTACTAAACAAAATACAAAATTAATATCTCTGTTACCTAAAATATTATAATTAAAATAATAATAATTGATAAATACACACACAGAATATAAATTACGTGTTATTGGATAGCAAGTTTACAAGAAGTTAAAATGTAAAAAAAAACTTTAGAAAGTATATATTATATTTTTTTTAACCGCTCACCAAAAAACTTTAATATTTTAGCCGTGTTTATTACTCCTACATTTATAGCTTTGGGTGATGCTACACAGATTTCCAAGTGCAATCTCGTAACAATACCAAGTTTTAATTTTTCAAACTGTTTAAATGCATTTGTATACATCTCCCCTCCCCCAACCCAACCCAACCCTTTCCTGCTTAACGGGACTCTCAAGTCCCGCTCAGTTATTATTTTATATTCTTTTCAAATAAACTGGAATCTAACTTGTAAATGTCTGAAGAGACTCACAAGTCCCTGTACAATACATAAAAATTGTGGTAGTTCCAAATAGTTCTAATAGGTTGCAGCACAAGCTAGAATTCATTGATGCACTAGATTATGTTTTAAAACATGTTCTAGTCTTTCATTTATCAGTATTTTTTTATTAAAAGGGTAGCATATTGTTTTAAATGAATTACTTAACTTAATAAGAACTGATCTAAGTTATTATTATAAATTTCTCACGAATAAAAATTATACAGATTCAAACTTAAGAGCAACCAAGCAAACTTCCTATAACCACTCCTAGATGATGCTGATAAACTATCTTTTACTTTACACGTAATATTTATACCGACAGTAAAGCAACTGAAGTGTTTTTTAAATTTTTTAGTTTCCTTTAATCAAGTTTTAGCCTAGTGGATAACGTTGCGTCTTCCTGATCAGAAGATGCTGGGTTCGAATCTAGGCTAGGGACACCAGATATCTAATCATATATGTGGTTTGAGGGTAGGAGGGCGGAAGTAAAGCAAACTGTGGTTGGCTCGCCGGTCTCCGGCTGGAGATGTTTTGCATAATTTTACTAAGGTATTTATATATGTATATATATTTACTAAAAAAAAAACAGTAAAAAAAATTAAAAAATTTCTTTTTTCTAAACAACCTTAGTTAATCAGAAAAATAAAGACATATATAGTTTTTTTTCAAATTTTAACACTTCTTGGTCCTTAGAGGGTTAAATAAATAGTTAGTAAGACTAACTACTAAGACAGGCTCCAGCTTGTACATAATTACCTCCGGAATTAAATATGTTATAAAAAAGTAATTTCGTATATAATACTCTTTCGTCGTATTTCTGCAGAAGTGCAAACTTATGCGCACAAAATGCTCTAGAAAGTAATCGTAAATTAACATTTTTTATTTCATTCCACTATCTTAGTTAAAACTCAACGTTTAAATCAATAATACACAGCTGACGTGAGTAGAGTAAATTTCCAAACAATGGTTTAATGTTTCGTTCCGAAAGCAGCTGAAAAACTAACTTTGCGAATTTGAACCTCAACCTGGCGGCCTAGGATTATAGACTGCTTCAACTTGCTCGCAGAGGACAAAACCGCTTCGATAAATTGTATCCTGGCCGTCATCCTCGGGATTTAAAAAAAAAAAAAAAAAACGGGGAAATAAACAAAATAACTCATGACTTTCATTGCAGTATATAGTATAACAGGGAGAAGAGAAGGGGTGAGATAGGCAATTCGGTGGCAAGTACCTAAAGTGGTTGTTTTTGTAGTCATGTTTTTCTTCGAACAATCCGTAGCCGAGTGGGTAGTGTCGGATCTTCCTGATCAGAAGATACCGGGTTCGATCTCGGATAGAACAGGTAACTTTTCATATCTGTAGTTTGAGGGTAGGAGGGCGGAAGTAAAGGATATGGTGGTTGGCTCGCTTCCAAGATGACGGGATATGACTGGTTACTTGGTCCTTGGGAAGTGTTTGCATATTTTTACTAAGATATTTGTGTATATACATATATCTAAATATATATAATCCAAATACCACTCACCAACTCATCACGAAATCTCAAAACCTCAAAACGGATTGGAATGAAATTTGGTATGTAGGGTATGTAGCTTCCTCTAGGGCCCTAGGTGCTGGCTAATAAAGGGTTTTAAAAAGTTCGACATTTTAGGGGGGGTGTGGGGGTCAAAGTTACTAAAAAAAAACACGGCACGGATTGGAATGAAATTTGGTTTGTAGCTTCCACTTAAATTTGGCCCTAGGTGCTAGCTAAGATATGTTTTAAAAACATTGAAATTTCAGGGGGAGTTTAGGGGGGGGGGGGGGGTCAAAGTTACTAAAAAAAACCACCGCACGGATTGGAATGAAATTTGGTTTGTAGCTTCCATTAGGGCCCTAGGGTGCTCGCTAAGAAAAGTTTTCAAAGGAATTTAAAAATTTAGAGGGGATTTGGGAGGGTCAAAGTTACTAAAAAGAACACCGAAAGGATTGGAATGAAATTTGGTTTGTAGCTTCCACTAGGGCCCTAGGTGCTTGCTAAGAAAGGTTTTAAAAAAAATTAAACTATAGGAGGGGTTCGGGGGATCAAAGTTACTAAAAATCCTCATAAGAAATGCATAGTGTAATATATTATTTATTGATATATTTTTGTTGTTAATATACATTTAATTTCGATTTGTCTATCCGTGCAAAGCCGGATCGGGCAGCTATTATACAATATACATAAACACAAAATATTTTTATGCTTACAATAACCTAATATGAGATGAGATCAAAATAAATAACTTTGAACTCATGAACACGTTATATACAACGTTGCTATGGGGAGGTCTTCATTTCTCTAGATTTGAATTATTTAGGGAAAAAAAATATATTGCGGATTTCTGAAAAACGAAACTTTACGGGAGCAATTTTTATATGAACTTTTTTCTTATTTTCAGCTGTTACAATCAGTTCCTGAAGTGTTATCCGTTCCTTCCGAAACACCCTGTGTAGGAGTACAAATTATAGCACGTACTATTAGCGAAGTCATATAGATAGTTTAATCTTTGTAAATAATGGATAAAGATATAATTTGGAAGCGGTAACTGGTATCAGACAAGAGTTTTCATTAAAAGATTAAAATATTTCCAGAATGACAACTTATTTTATGAAATCGACCTTTAGAGGCTTTCTTGCCGTACACTTGCACGGTTGCTATTTATGTTTGTAAGCTTAATGAAATCCTCAGGGAAAGATAGAACGCCGCATTGATTGATCGCCGAGCCTTGAAGGGGTGAGAAAAAACTTTCAACGTAATTTGCGTCCCCATGGAGACGTATAGGCCTAAAGGCCAGTGGTTAGGATATGCAGTCACTTTCTGAAACTACTTGAATATGATACATACAATTAGTAATATATTGTTTATGCAGCACAATTATTAACACACTAGGGGAAACCCTTGCATGCTCCGCACGCCAACCTCGATGGAACCTTCTATTCACATAATCATGCTATGTTTTCTTTAGAATAAAGGTGTAGGATTAATATTAACCCCAAAGCTAAGATGGTAAATAATGTTAAATGTTCGAATCAATTTATTTCGTTTATTTTATAGGAGCAGTTATAATAAATTTTGAAAGAACCAGCTAGACTCAGGTCTACACTTTAAAAACCTAGCCTAAAAGTTAGAAATACAAATATAAATGCTTTAAAGTTTGAAATCAGCTGTTAATGGAATATAGGAGCAAACGGCTGTTTTATCTCTTACTTTATTCAATTGGTTGCTGTGGTAATAAATATAAATATATGTGTTGGTTCATCAGTCTAGGCCTAACCTATGTTTTTTTTCTGACTAAATTTTCAAATATTGAAATAAAAAATGTTTTTATCCAAATGAATTATAGGCTATGGTTCTCAGGAATATTGTATTTTTATATTAGTAAAACTATTTTTTTATCGGTTCAGTAGTTCCAGAAATTTCTCCTACATACAAACAAACAAATTTTCTCTTTATAATATTAGTATAGAAGAAACGTAATGTAGTTGAAATATAAAAACCTTATTTCAATTAAAAGGTGGTTAAAGTCATACATTAGGAATTCTAGTTGTTTAAAATAATATTGAAATAAATTATTATCGCTGCAGTTTTTTTTTTCCAGTAAGCAAAACAATATCTGCAAAAAAACTAATGTTCTCTTTAAGGCTCTTCTTTACCTTGAAGAAAACTCGCGAGTGTACAGTGTACAGTATGATTTCAATGCAAAAGGATTGACTCAAGCCGCAAAATCGTTGAAACGTGCATTTGTAACACCGTGTTTCGGATTCTATTTATACATTAATAATCTGGGAAACTACTCAAAGTTATAAAAAAGGCTTTATATTTTTTACGTGTTAACTTAAAATATGGAAATTATTGCTTAAATCTCCCAAAAAATGCGTTCAAAATAATCGATTTTTACTCATTTAAACTGTTGATTAAAAGGAGTTGCCGACGATTTCTTTTAATTATGAGATATAAGACAAAAGCACAAAGCCTTTAAGAACAATTTAAGATGTTTCACAACTTTTTAGGTTGAAAAACGGCGTCCGAAACACGGAAGTACGAAGAGCATATTTTTGCTGTTTTACGCAATTTATAGAAGACCCTTAACCTCACACACAGTCTGATTTGCTTCGGTTAATTGTATTTCTATTTATTTGTGATTTATTTGCCATAAGAAGCAAGTAACATTTTCGTTCTTACATTAACAACAAAATGAGATTCATTTTAGTAAATGATGTGGATAACGTGCCGATGGAAGCTCCCAACGGAGTTTCCTCACCACAACAAAGCATTATTAGGTGTGAATATGAATCACCTTTCCCCTAGTTATATATAAAGCTGCCGACACAATATGGCCCAAATTTCTAAATATATATATATTACCTTCATGTAATTACTAGGGGCTCTGTGCCTGCTCGCTTCGCTCGCCAACCTCCGCGGTGGCAAATGTTTTACCAACGCAAACATATTATATGTTTATATATTATATTTAAACATATATTATAATACATGTGGGAAGAACGTGACAACGTCGCACTAAGGCGATTGGAGCTTTCAAGGTCTCAGTATTCACAAGCCGGCTTTTTTAGACAAATTTTACTAAAACATTTCGTAAACGAGGCAGCTATACAGCGGCTTTGTTAGACAAATTTTACTAATATATTTCGTAAACGAGGCAGCTATACAGCGGCATTGTTAGACAAATTTTACTAATATTTTTCGTAAACGAGGTGCTATACAGCGTTTTTGTTAGACAAATTTTACTAATATATTTCGTAAACGAGACAGCTATACAGCGGCTTTGTTAGACAAATTTTACTAATATATTTCGTAAACGAGGAAGCTATACAGCGGCTTTGTTAGACAAAATTTACTAATATATTTCGTAAACAAGGTGCTATACAGCGGCTTTGTTAGACGAATTTTACTAAAACATTTCGTAAACGAGGTGCTATACAGCGGCGTTGTTAGACAAATTTTACTAAAACATTTCGTAAACGAGGTGCTATACAGCGGCTTCGTTAGACAAATTTTACTAAAACATTTCGTAAACGAGGTGCTATACAGCGGCTTTGTTAGACAAATTTTACTAAAACATTTCGTAAACGAGGTGCTATACAGCGGCTTTGCT
>JAGFPH010017506.1:0-17585 GCA_018207615.1 Philaenus spumarius | reverse complement strand
CGATAATTGTTAACGCTGATTCAAAACAGTAAATTTTAAAATCTTGGAGAACAATAAGAAGGAACAATTTGTAATGAGTAAATGTCTTTGGTATTAATTATCGAAAGGATTTTGCTATATTTCATTAGTAAATGTTAGATTTTTCGGGTAATTGTCAAATAATTTGTTTAGTTTTATAAGTGCGTCTATTTTTAGCAATGATTACCTAAGAGATTTTAAAAACTGTTGAAAAAATATTGGTAATTTATTTGTTTTGTTTATAAATTTTAAAAAGCGTATGATTGAAATTGTTTTAAATGTAATATAATCATTATTGAGTAGCTTGATATTGAGGTGTCCTATATTTAATATTAAGGGGAAAATAAACTTTCGTTGTTGTAGACCAATTAAATTATATTATAATTATCAAAGTAACTAATATTTTACAGTAATAGTTATTAAAGTAATTACTCTGATTTAAATAAAAACCCCGAACCACAAAACAAGGAACACAAACTATAACTAAACAACTAAATGGTAACGTATTAAACATAACTTACAATTTAGTTTTTTAGTTATAGTTTTTTTTCCTTGTTTTGTGGTTCAGGGTTTTTATTTAAATCAGTGTGATTTTGTCGCCTCAGTGCTCTCTTATTTGTTTAAAGTAATTTCTGTTAAAGTAATTTTTATGTTACAGTACATAAAAATGATGTTGCTAGGCAGTTATATGTTTTTCAAAGGTTAATCACACTAGCTCACATTAGTTTTGTTTAAGAACATTTTCTTCTGCTTCTATTGTTTTCATTTGTTTGTTGTTTGCATTTTATGCTAGTTTTCAAGATTATTGTGTTTCATAATACTATTTTGTGTAGAGTTTAATGATATTTTTTGGTGTTGTAATTGTTATTAAAATATGTCTAGAATTAATAAGTGGACTTCTAAAGGGGTATTACAGGTAAAATACAGTTTTTGTACAAATTAATACACTAGTTTTCTTAATATGTTTTACGTTTCATTGTTGATTTCCTGACAAAATGTTTTTTGCATGCTTATGTACCTCTTTCTCAAAAATGGTGAAAGATAACAAATTCATATTTTGTTTACAAGTACCTCCGTGTTGCCTACATCCTGTTCACAAATCAGCAAGTTATCTCAAAAAGTCCAAGAATAAAAAAGTAGTTTGTAAGAAAATGTGATTAAACAAAGGTAATATATATAAAAAAAATTCACTATTTTACTTTATGACTAAAATTAATAATTTTGCACAGAAGCTCAATTACATACGATCCAACATACACAAATAAAATTAGCACTGTATCTCTTGTGGTTTTTGAGAAAAAGGTACATGAATATAACAAATTTAACATGCGCGGTATAGTGACCTTCGACTCAAACTGAATCATGTGCAGATTTTACTGTTCGTAAATAGCAAATTATCACTGTTGTTATGTAAGTAAAACATTACTACACATTAAATAGCGCAGACTTAAACTAAGAATAATTTGCTTAAATTAGTGCAGTCTGTTAGAGCAGTGATTTTGATATGGTACGTTATTAACAGTTTTATAACAACTGCATAAGTAGTTTTGAGTTCAATAATTACAATCATACAAACTGTGGCAATACATCGCAAATAGAAAACACTAATTGCATAACTGGATAACTCTATAATATTTGAAATGCAGCATCGCTGGGACAATGTGTTATTGCATAATTCAACAACCAATAACATGACCGATACACTGTTCCTAATTTGTCAGGCTAAAACATAGTTACTCCAGGATAAACTGGGTCAGGCTCTCCCAGGGGATGAATAGAGCTTTTATAAAATAAAATAGTCCTCGTTAACTTTAATTGCGGCTGCAAAGATAAAACTAAATTATTATATTGTTTCAACTTAGTAAGAATATGTTGCATTGGCATGCTTTAGGTTATTATTTAAGTAAAATTGGCTATTACATATGACACTAATTAATTTTTTTATTTAATTTGGCATTCAGTTTTAATTTTTAAGCTTTTTTCTTGCGAATGTTAAATACAATATCTTCAAATACAATAAGATTTCTACTTATTATTTTCCTTTATATTGGTCTATTACTCACTGATGGGCTACCACGGTGACGTAAAAGCCATGATTTTATCATAGGCAGCACATTCTGCTAATTTCTTCAATTAAGGTTGTCATAAAGGTTGTCAGACGTTGTCATAAAGGTAATAAATACAACTAAACAACACAATTATTAATATACAAAGACGTGGATAAACAAACGTGATATCTCCTTGTTATTTTCAGCTGCAGTTGGACTAATATGATATTTCTTAGTTTCAGTTGGCTATCCTTAGTATCGTGTACCAATTAACTTTGATTTAAAACAAAGTAGTCGTTAAAGATGTTTGGATGATTTGTTTTCACACTTTTGTAAATTTCAGTCTCTTTGACAGATTCCATACTTTTAATTTTAATTTATGTGAATCCACAAATCTACATTTATTAAATACGTGTAATCTCCATGTTGGTGTGGATGTGCAGTGGTGTTTTTCTTACAGGTATTTTAGCTATGGAAGAATATGTAAACAATGTTCTTTTAGGCAAGTCTTACATGAATCTATTTTAATTTTTTTTAAATACCAAATACCTCTTCGCGACCACATATATACTTATGTTTGTAATATATATTTCAGATTCCTATAAGTACAACAGTTCAATCTTTCACAAACTAATCAATAAAAAAACATAAATATGAAACTCATCACTTTAAAAAAATCATACATCTTCACATAATACGCATCACCCTTAAGTAATATAATAATAAAGCAATGGGAAACATGACCGTTTCTTTCTGAACATCTTGTACATTGTTATCTTTGTTGAAGGAGCCAGTCGCAAATTAGATTAATACTGACTTATGCAAACGCAAATGTAGCCACTTTCCCAACTTATACATAGGTAAAACTTAACACTAACAAATATTTAAAGAAAACTTGGCCAATAATTAATGTCTAAAGATTCTACTAAAGATTGTCAACTAAAAGTAAGAAAGAAAAAAGCTATAATAACATCTATACCAATATGGTGGTATTTCGTTTATATAATAAGAATTGATTAATTGATTTCATAAAAGAGTTTGAAATTTACCAAAGTGTTAAAACAAAGCTCCCCAACGTATTTAAACAGAATCGATTCTTTAATAAATCTAAACTTGTATAAGTTAATTTTTTAAAAACACTTTAAAAATAGTAATGACAAAATAATTACTACACGCTTTTGTTATAAACGACCAACTTTAAAAGAAATATGTTTAAAAATAATTATGTATTTATCTATTGGTTAGTTGTTTTCTTTTGAACCTACTCATGTAAGTCAAAATATATTTACCTAATTTAATTTATTTAGATATCAACATAATTTGTGTTAACGGTCATTTCTAAAATGCGCGACTTTATTATAATGTATTGTAAAAATATTTGTAACAACAATATTTTCTTTTCTTCTAATGATACATTATTGGTAAGGTTAGGTAAGGCTTGGTGAGTTAAAACTCTGAAATTTGATTATTTCTAAAAATATAGTTTTTATTAAATTTAAGTTACATATATGTTAAATAATTCGTTCCTAACGTGTATGAGTTATCAGACTATCTACACAGATTATAATATTTAAATAATGATTCAAATTATAATGTAATTACTAAGATTTGGCTTGAATAAATTTAAAATTTGTTTAATAAATTTAACAGCAGGAAAACAATATTTACAAAGTAATTACAGATTATAACCTAATCTAACTATCATAATATATTATACTAATCTTATTATTGTACTATATTATACTGATATATATTATAGTATATAACATTAACTAAGTTACATTATAATTAGTTAGTTTTATACGTGTCAGGGTTTCAAATTAAAAAGGTATTTAACATAAACTGCATATTAGTTTATACAATTATTGAATAATTAGATGGTTCAAAAAGGATGAAACACCATTATAGTGTTTTACAACTGACTTCAATTTTTTTATTAGTAACAATTATTCAATTTACCAAATGGAGCTGACTTATGGAAGCTACTTATTGTTTGACAAAACTGAAACAAATTTAACTCCTAAAAGTAAATTGTATTATTAAATTCTATAAACATATGTATATTTTGATACAAGCCTTAATTAAATTACGTATTAAAAATTCTAAAATTTGTACATTACAATATCTTCAAAATGAAGTGCAACAAGTTGTGACAACTTCATACGTTCTTTACTTAATGTAGTTGGAGGTATTACTTTCTATTCTACTGCTTCCCTTCACAATTGACAAGGCGTTTAGCAATTATTGGGGTAAGGTTTGCAATCATCCCATATGCTCTGCAGGTGGGAGGTAATAACTGTAATGTTGCGGCAAAGTGAGTAGGCAATATTGTTAACCTGTCATGCGAGATATCAGTACCTTAAGATTGGTCGACCATCATCAATAAGTTTAAATGATTAAAAAACAAATACACATTTACATATTTTACTAATCATGTTATTGCATTATATTTCATTGAAAGTAATTTACATAGTCACTGTGGAAAATGTGTACAGAATTTTGTTTTCAATATGATAATAATCTGTAATAATTTCTTTAACTAACCGTTGTGCATAATACCTGGAAATAATTACGCATATTGTTGATGAAACCTCATGACTGTGTATAACCAATATTTTTCAAATATTATTTGGGAAAATTATTATTTTTACAAGCTAATATCCACAGTTTGTAGGTAAAGTGATAAATTTTTAAACATATTTACTACTTTTGAAAATGCATAGTGATTTAATAAAATCACTAATGAATAACTTTGAATAGCTTGAAGTCAAATAATTCAGTCTTCGTTTATGGGTATCATACATAACATTGTTGATTTTAAATACGACATATGCAGGGTGTTTATAAGTATGGAACCATCTTATCATTTTTTAAGGTCGTGAAATGAAAAGTGAAATAATATGTATATTTTTATTCGCAATTAATAAAAACTCCTGTTGTCTATTTGTCAATGTTGTGCTGTCACTGATAATAAAGTTTATGGTAAATATCCACAAATAAAGTAAGCATAAAAATAAAGAAACTTTGTTCAAAAGCTAACTTGATATTGACAATAATGCATCTACATCAATAGCACCATACTGTCAAAATTTCAAAGTTTGTAAATAGTGTCATTTAAAATTTTCGTGTTTGATTAAATTAATTTGGAAAATTAAAGTACTTAATTGATGCCATTTGTAGTTTGTTTAGAATTATTATTTAAAAACAAACACTGTTTAAAAAGTGAGAAGTTATTTCTTATTTGTAACACCTACAGCAATATAAAATTGCAGTATGGTTTCTGGGCTAAATCATTTTAAACTACACTTAACCCATTTGTAGTTATACAAAAGAAAAAAAGTAGGGTTTAAATTCCGTTTCAAAACAAGTCAAACCTGTTGTCCGTTGTTTTAAAATCTTGGTATACCTCCTCTTTGACATCATATATTGTCAGTGTTTCACTTATTTTGTATTGTAGAGGAAGTGTCCACTTTTTAATCTGATAGTTTTCTGTATAACTCTTTTTATTGTATATAAGTTTAGCAAAATAAGTGTCAAAATCGACGAAAGAATTTACATTTTAGTTGCTTACATAAAATTTTGTGAAGATTGAGAGTATGTTTAAACATGTTATTTGTTTCTTCTTTACACGTAATATAAAACAATTTACATTTTCTAAAATGAATCTTAATCTATAATTAGTAAACACACATATGTCTTTACAAAATAACACTATATACTGCGGTAAAAACTTCACCCAGTAACAATTTTTTGCAATTATATTTAATTTAAATCACTTGTTTAACTTTAAACATCAGTGAATCACCAAACTCAAGTATGCATAACTCACTTACACAATACCCTTCATAATAATCATCAAAGCAAAAAGTTCCTGATGAACTATGTACAAAACAAACATTTTAACAAGTTAGTTTGTCTCCCTCAAAACATATCAAGAGTATTCCGTATATAACCAATCTCTGCTGTATGACTTTAATAATTTAATTTCACTTTGAAAGACACTTCTCTGAATAAATTAATCAGCATTATAATTTGTAGAAAACTTGTTAAAACCGTTAACTTAGATCCTATATAACTATAACTGTAAATGTTCAACAACAGAATATATTGTTAATGGTACTTAATTATTGTCCAGCACATAGTTTTAAAAGTTGTGTATTTGTGTTTTGAAAGTATGTTTTTAATGTTTGCTTGACAATGGGAATGCGTTCCCGAAACTCGTCAAGCAACAGAAGTCCCATGACGGGCAAATAACAAGATAAATATTACATTATTGTATTATCTTATACATTTAACAATCTATGCTTATCAGCAGTGATTTGGTTCAACGTAGTTGTACTAAACAAATGATTTAAACTAAAGTTGTTGTTAAACATCTTTGAGTGAAGCTAAAGTAAGTTATAGTATTGTGGTTTTTTAGTATATATACCCACCTTAGGAATGTTTTATATAGGTGACGTAAATTACCGTAGTAAGTCACATTTCACAAAATGAACGAAGACGTTGATGAACTGAAAATAAAACGTCCTGGTAGTAAAGTTTATGTATAATATAAAGTGAACTTCTTATTTAATTTACTAACCTTAGTTTCTTCTTAAATTAATCTGTATTTTGAATACTGTGTTTTCTTTATATGGCAATAATACCACCTCTTCTCCTTATTAATTAATAACAAGAATTTTACTATAAATGGAGTTATGCATCTCTTTCCAGTAACGTTAATATAGGTAGTATATAACATGTGTCCCAAAAGCCCCCCCCCCCATTATTTTTTGTATTATAATGGAAATAGACAGATTTGCTTTGGGGATTGTTAACATGGTCAAAAATTGAATTTTTTGTCGTATCATGAATTTCAACCCCTCCCAGAAAAATGGGGTATTTTGGGGACAAATCGAAAATTTTAAATGAGAAACCCTATTGAGTGAAACATCATTTTTAAAGGTCTTGTCAAAAGAAGAAGATTGGTCAAACCGGAGGTTTATATGTTGACTCTATCCAACACAATGGCCAATCAAAGTTATAACTTTTCCCCATTTAAATAACATTGAAATGTTAAAGATGATTCATCTGTTATTTTTTACAATTAAATATTTCATCTAGTAGGTT
Source organism: Philaenus spumarius (assembly GCA_018207615.1). Lineage (NCBI taxonomy): Eukaryota > Metazoa > Arthropoda > Insecta > Hemiptera > Aphrophoridae > Philaenus > Philaenus spumarius. The sequence goes on along the minus strand of JAGFPH010017506.1, from coordinate 10,410 downwards.
ACTCAATCTAAGTTATAAAACATAGTAATTAGTATAAAAAAAAGTAAAGCTAAGCCCTCTGGAATACCCAGGTACTGGACTTATGGTTGATACATCCTTGCAAATGCTTTGTTACTGTGCATGTTTGTCGACTCCTAATAGTAAAAAGTCCAAGTCTGTTTTCCAAGCTGTTCCAACGGCCATTTTGTAATCCGCTCGAACTTTGTACAGTTTATTCTAATTTTGTGGAACAAGTAATACAATGTGAAATAGTTTACAGAATGAGATTTTTCAAGTATACGGATACATTATATGATTTATTCTCTACACTCTCTTATAATAATATTTAATTTTTGTTCAAAGGATATATTCCTAAATTACTCTTCAAACCAGGCCTAGCCTAGTTTTGTTAGCAATCTTGTAGTAGGAACATAAAAATTATTGTTTTCAAAATAAGAAATTTTAAATTCATATATATTTTTACACAGTTCTAAATTATAAATAGAAATAAATTTAAAAAAATTTGTACATTTTTCGTAAAATTACAAAAAATGTTTACTACGTTTTATGTATGCCTAAAGTTAAACTTTTTCCTTTCGTTACTGAACATTTTATTGGGTTAAAAACTTTGTAAATTTCACACCAATCTATTTTTTACTGGCATATTATGTATTCTTTGAATCTTTCTCTACAAAAAAGCTATAAAACACTTTTGGATTGGTTTGTAATAAATTACTATATTTGGCGAATTTTTTAAAATACTCACAATCACCGAAATAAATGGCTTGGCATTCCCAAAAATTAGTTGGACAGTTGTATGGTTAAAATTCGTTGGAGAAATAATTCCGTTGTCACAAAACACTAAACATATTTACAAACATTTAGAATAAATTAAAACAAAAACTTCACATAACATGTCTATGGTGGGCCTCTACTGTCTCGCACTGAACTGAAGCTATCGAAGTTCATTATGATTGCTAATCATTTACGTGGTTGGGGAAGTTATTTGGCCTCTGCTTCTATTAGAACTGCATCAAACAAACAATAATTGAGTTATTCCTCCAAAGAATTTTAACTTAAAAATGGTTGAATAGCCGAGACGGCCGTCGTTGAATTTTATAGGAGAAATTTACTTAATTAAATTACAAGTGAAAAAACATAGACCAAGACCGGGAGTTGAACCCGGGACCTTCAGGTTTCCGTCCTGATGCTCTACCATCTGAGCTACCCTGATATCTACCGATATTGGTTGATGTTATCTCACTTGTACGGTTTTTACTGCAATTATTGAATTAACAGATTGAATACCTCGTGTATACGACATTGAAGAAAATCTCAATTCTTATTTCGCAGCTTACAGTGGTGTTGTTATTTTTTTTTTTCGCTTACACATTTCCTCAGCAAGGGATATTTAATAAAATTACAAGTGAAAAAACATAGAAGTTGAACCCGGGACCTTCAGGTTTCCGTCCTGATGCTCTACAATCTGAGCTATCCTGATATCTACCGAAAAAAAAATACAAATTTACTATTTAAGAAGTTATGTTGTAATTAAATTTATTTATAACAATATTCGGAATGGCGATACAAAATAAGTATTTGAATTAGTTATAAGAACGTTGAAAATAAATAATATAGGTACATTTTAGAATATTGGGTGCAACGACAACATTCTCAGTAATGAGCCTCGAAGTACCTATATATTCCGTTCTATTATTAAAATATTTTTTTACAGTTAGTTTATCGCATGATGTCTAGATACGTAAAACAAACAGTGTGTAATTCGTCAGTTTTATTATTGCTATTATTATGTCAAATATATGTTTAGGTTTTTTGTAATAAACGAAAATAATGAGAGAAAAGTTTGCAATACCGGTTGAGAGTAACGATTTAGTAGAGAGTAGGCCTACTTTGTCACCGTTTGTTCCTCGTTCCAATTAAAATGTACTTCTGTTTAAAACACACAAAATAATTGCCACATTTTAAAGTATTGTGGGGCAAGTGACTACAATTGGCCTCTAAGTTAAATCTTTCCCATTGTGAAAGTTCCCCAATAGCTTTAATTCTCAATTTCTCCTTTTTTTTTTTAAAGTTTAGTGTTCTAAGATCTTACTGATTTAGTGTTGAAATTATTCCAGAACTAAGCTAATTCAATTCGAAATGACTGTTCTCCCTTCAGTATCGAAATTAAATATATTTAGGTGTATACCTTTATTATCGGAGAAATAAGTACACGATTAAGTCGTAATATGGTCAACTACATCGTCATATAAATGATCTCAGACAAAGATTCATCACTTAACCTCGCTAGTTCTAAGTAGTGAGTTTCCAAGGAAGAAGTAAAGTTTCCAATCAAACAACTACCAATTCTGTCAACTTCAAGAAGGAAACGTCAAGATTGCAAGAGCAGGATCCAACAATCAACCTTTTTATCTATAAAAGCTCCTTTCCAACTAATTACTATCAGTTCTGAATAGTGAAACTCCGCATCCTACATTGCTTACTTAATTTATAAAATATACCCAACAAAACAATTCAAACATTCTGTGATGGATTCTGTTACCATGAAGGAACTATGTAATAATAGCTACTTATAAACAAAATTGTAATACATAGAAAACTATAAAAAGGATTGTTTAATATATCGTTTGCTGTTATTTAAATATAAATATTAAATTTTAGAATCCCTAACCATACATTTTGTAAGGAGGAAAACATAATATATAATTTTGATAATTTAGATTTTTGATAAAATTTGTTTGTCATTTTAAAAGTTGAAAATGTTGATTTAGACTTTTGAGTGTTTTTAGATTATTTTGTTTCTGTATTCGGTATATTACATTTTTCTTTAATTTATTCTGTTTTTTAATATTCTGTTAAGTGGAAGTTATAATTTAGGGAAAATATGTAAAATATTTCTGTGAGTATAGAAATGATTATTAAAGTTATGCAATATTAAATTGTTTTAGTAAATTTACTTTTATAATAGGAGTTGTTTATGCTTTTAAAGTGGAACATATTCATTGTTGTTTAGTGCGTTATGTTCGATATGTTTGAAATTCCATGTAGTGCAATGGAATGTTTTATGTTATATGGATGTAGGATACGATTATTCGTTCCACTAATGAATGAACTAATGCGGTAACTAATGAGTCGACTTCTTGTAATGCAACTCAGCAGTTGTAATCTTGTTTACAGAAACTTTTCCGATTTAAAAAAATTTAAATTGAGAATTATGTATTACACTATTAATATTTTCAATGCTTTGCTCAATAACATTGTTATGATTTAACAATATTTTATTTATGCATATGAAATCACGAAGAAAAAAATTTCGCATTTAATTTAAATACGTGCTTGAATTTTGTAATGAGGATTTATTTAATATAAGTCTAAAAATATTGTAACATAATTTCCAATTAATACATTATAATATGCATTATATAAGATTAATCAAGATAGGTATAACTTCCATGTTTCAGCCAAAAACAAACTTATCTTTTAGAAGTAATAATCTTGAGTCAACTAAATACCATTGTTCTTTAACTTTTAATTCTTCGATTCAATGGGTTATTAGTACCAGCATTACACTGTGTTTCATAAATAATACATTTGTTCAGGAGTTTTATAACTTTTAAAATGTATGTCTTAACGACGAGTCATTACAAAAACCCAAAATTTTATAATTGTGACTAATTTAAAATAAAATGGACTACCTCTATTAATTCCAACGCTTACTAAACCGGAACAAATATTTTGGAAATTATTTCAAATTTACACATTTAGAAAAAAAAAACACGCAAAATATATTGTTAAATTTTGCCTTGTAGGCTAGAGTGAAGGAATTTAACATTCTATTGAAAACAATCTTACGTCGACCACTGTTACAAATTTATGTACAAAAGGCCATCAAACATTATAGTTTAAGTATTATTTATGTATGAAACTAAATTTGTAGTAACACTACGCGTTTCGAGAACAGGTTCTCATCTTCAGGTGTTGAAATCACTCACATGTGAGCACGTCAAACAAAAATAAAAAGTACAAACACACACACATACACACAAATTACAACATAAAACATCGCACTGTTCACTGGAATAAAATTTTGTATATGTACATTAAATATCACAAAACACGGAACTACTGTACACAAATGTTATGGCTTTGGTACATGTTAGCATTGCCACGGTCAATCGTCAAATTGCATGACGGAAATCTAGGTATATGTATTATATGTTTATATAGGTATACTACATTTAGTTTCATACTATATTGCAACTGGAGACATAAAAAGTTCAAATAAAAAATGAATTATTTATGTGAGCTGGAAGGTTATGATAATGTACATTTGAGTTTAGAATCCAATCATTTAAGTCAACCATTCATTGTTAGTGATTATGTTGTGCAGTTAATTGCAATTGCACCGATTATGTGTCTATTATTATTCTGTCCTAAGAGCGTAAATAGATTAAATATTTTACCAACGGAGTACTTGATCCTCGGAATGTTTAGCAAATAGCAGCGAATTTAGTGGAGCAAATGTGGTTGTTGCTATTCTACTTACGCACTGTATATATATTTTGAAGTTTGTTTAATAGTATCTTAAGTTTATAAATTACCTATATTTTATAAATTATACCAATATTATAAAGGAATAAAATAGGTTTGTATATTTCCAAATGTATTTAATACTCTCTTAGAAACTTCTATAACTTTAATAACACCTTCACTGATAGGTCATATATATTTGTTTGAGTATTTACTTATTTAATTTTAATCTTTTTGCTGTTGAAAAATTTAAATTCATATAGCAAGAGTCAAAAACAAAATGTAAAATTATTAAATTCTTACATACTACTTACAATTTAAAATGTCATACAAAACAATTTAATGCATTTAAAGTAAAACAATAAATTTATGTATAACACTTATACCTTTATGAAGTTATTCAATCTACAAATATATAATAACTACAAAACACAAAATAACAACATGAAAGCATAAAATTTATAATAATAATAATGTATCTCACCACCTGTTTCTGAGGAACTCTTTCGCCGAGTAAAAGGAATTGGCCAACAAGAGTTGTCGAAGACTTCTCTTAAAGGCCTTCTGGCCTTGAACAATTTTGTATTTATTTATTAAAATTTTTTTCGTGGGACTCCATTAACAAGTATAACTCCTGCTTGAGAAGGCAGTTTTTTTAAACATTTCAAGTCTATTCTGCCTTTCCCGTAAGTCATCTACCTGTCTGGTATTGTGGTTATGTATATATCTTTACTTAATATTGGATAGATTTAAATTTTAAATAACAAATAGTTTTTAAGGTATACATACGGGAGATTGTGAGTATTTCCAATTCCTTGAACACGATTTTGCAGGATTCCAGCTTTTGCAGATCTCCTAGCCTTTGCAAATTTTTATTTTTTTTTTTTAGAGACAAGTATCCTCACAACGTCACTCCGTAGTTCAGATGTGGGTAAATCAGCCCGTAGTAGGCTTTTTTTAAAAGTACTAAGACTACCAAATGATTTTAGATTTCTTGAACATTACAAACATTCCTGAACATCACTTTTGACAAATGCCATACATATGATTATCCCAGCTTAATTTACAGTCTACGACCATACCCAGTAACTTTGCTAATTGAACATCCTCGATTTCAGTCTCATCCAACATAAGGGAAGGTCCAATAAAATCATTTAGTTTTTTTAGTCTGAAATACATCAGACTGTTTTTTTTTTAGAATTAATTGATAAATTATTCTTAGCTAAGTACTGGCTTGTGATATAAGATTCCACAAATGACATTATTTCTAATTTTTTAAGGGACTCTGCTTGTAAAACTAGAGTTGTGTCATCTAAAAACTATATTAATTTATCTTTTCATTACCTTTTTGGGATGACAATCATTGACATAGAAGAAATATAAGCCCAAGAACCAATCCTTATGGGACATCATAGTTCAGTTGAGCTTTATGTATATTTCAAGAATATATATAAAATATTTCAAAATATATAAAATAAATATATAGTAATTCGGTAAAATGAAATAAAAAATAAAATTTTATAACTTCATACAGCCTACAAGTGACAGACGGATTACCACACTGATACTAAAATTATCAGACTTTAAAACACTTGCAAATGGACATTTCTCAAATTTTATTATTTAAATTTGTTTTTATAAATTCACTGGCATATTTTTATATTGAATAATTGTTAGTTTCTTATCTTGTAAGTTTTAAGTAAAGCATTTTACCTTGCAGGGGTTTTGTTAGTAAAATGTTGTAGTTATACATTAACGATTTCTGAACACCTTTATTAATATCAAGAAATCTTTCATAATTTATCCTAATAATAGGTATTTATATTTTACTCTGATTACATCTTTAGTATGACCACACATTTTCTGAACGTAATACATAATTTTGAAATTTAAAATATAAAGTATTACATAATGGTAGGACTTATACGCAGGAAATACACCTAGGGTTGATTTATTAAGTAGCTGTATAATATTGTTTAAAAAACCTTGCCAGGAAGCACATATAATTTTGAAAATAAATGTTATATAACGTTTACATATATAAATGTATAGTCATATAAATAAGTAGTCGTCATTGCAAATCGGTTTAATGTTTTGTATGAAATACAATAAATAAATGTATGAGTACTAGAGATAAAGACAACGAAAAATCAGTTACTATTTAATAATTTATTGAATATTTCTTTAAAATAACATTTATGAATAAAATCATGTAAGATGGATTTTACACTGTCTAAACATTGTGATGACTATTAATAAATAAATATTGAGCTTGACTTGTGAGAAGATAGGCCTATACTTGATAGAATAATCTTTAAACACAATATCTCACAATTAATAGCCTACGTTTATTAACTAATACGAGTTTAACGACAAAGTCACCATCTTCAGTGATGCTCGAGCTAAAATAGTCTAACTATAACTAAAATGACTATTAATGCGATATATGCAGTTAATGAATTCAGTTTGTAGACTGGAATCATTTTTAAATTTGTTTTCCTGTAGATCATGTTTAGGCCTATTCTATGCAGGGTTTAGCTTTTTCCTCATTTAAGTGGAATTATAAATAATCCATTTGATTGTAATTGTTACCCTACATAACCTGTAATACAAAACATGTTTGGCTAAAGTTTCAATTTAATTAAATACCAAATAAATTTTTCCCTGGAATGGCATGTAATAATGATTTGAAATTAATTCACCATTGAATATTTAAATCAATATAGTATGTTTGATCGTAATTTTATATTAGCTACATTAATGAACCAATTCGTATCTATCATCTGCAAGATCAGTTTTGATAAATGCTAAATAAATATCATTCGTTAATTCTAGTTTTAAATATTTCTTAATTAAATTACAATTAATTAAAGTAAGCAACCTCTAAACATCTACACAATTTAGCGAAAACTAATAAATAACAATTTGTAATATGCAATGTGTAACAATGTAATAACATAACTATTCATTACCATAAAATAAAAACAAAACAAAAATAAACACTATTTTAAAGGAAGGTTGAAAATAATGTAAAATTATTTATGTAGAAATAATTACTTAGTATTTCTATTTATCCGAACCGACAACTATATTAAAAAAAAATATATATATAAAAAAATAGAATTAATACATTCTTTGTCACATTCTACATGTAATAAATATAAATATATATTATGATCATATCATGTCAATTTGCAGATAATTATAATAACGAGCAGCCTTCCAATATAGCTATTTCAAGATAACAGAAGAAATGTGTTTTTTTTTTTTATATTATAAAGTTTTTCCTCTTTTTGAAGCAATATTTACAAATGATTATTATTTATTTAATAAATTGCTCTGCACCTACCTCCCTTTTTATTGTAAGAAAAGTCTACATAAATTTATTTATGTTATTACTTTACGGCTAACACACAAAACTAATTTACTAAAAACTTTAAATAACATTAATATTAACTTATAAAAATTTAAAGTCACAAAGAACTTACATTTTTCTCTAGCATAATAACATTATGCTAGAGAAAAATGTAAGTTCCCTGTCTGTAAGATGAAATTTACCACACACTAATTACTGGGTTGAAAATGTTAACTGTTGTTTAATGATTTTAAAAAAATAATTTGTATGGCCGTGAAATTCTACTATCCCTAAAAATTTTAGGCTAAAATAAATAACAAGAAGGATTTCCTATGTGAGTATACACTTCAAACATGCCTGACGATTGTACAGCCTTCTCTATGAGAAGCATTCACATTTTACAATCCCGGCGGAGTAAAGTAGATCCCTAAAACATGTCCGATAGAAAGCTTATCATTTGTTTCTAAAAGTATTACATTTGTCCACTTTTAAGTCAAAGAAAACTTTACTGTATTAACGCTATGTTCGTTTAATCCACTTTTAGTCAGTTGTACCTAACATAGTTTAGATAGATTGAATGTAATGTAATGATATGTACTCCATCCGAAAAAAAAGTTCTAAACGCACAAACGTAAGCTTAGAACTAAACTATGGAAAAACTCTTCGAACCAATCACATTGCTAGCTGTATACTGTATACACTTATTTTATAATGTTTTTTTTTATGTCTAGGAACACCTAGCGACTACCAAAGCTAAAATATTGTTGGAGCATTTTTTACAAACACAAAATTAAAACTTAAGCATCCAAATTCAAATTTAGAGACACAACTTGCGTTTAATCGTTATTAATTTTACTTTCAACTTGTTTGTCATTTTTTAGTGTCAACCATCATATGAAGAACATTTAATAAATTACTTTATTTATGTTAGATTGTGCGATTTTGATAAACAGTCTATAAATTTAGTTCAATTTGATTCTGACCATGAATAACGAAAATGAATAAATTACAGCAAAACTTTAATAGCCTACCATTAAAATAATATTTTAAATTTAATACACTTTTCCTCAATTTTGGATTATTTTATGAGACAATTAATTTCAAAACACTTTTATATATATTAGTTCTTACAGTAAAGGTCTAGACTACTTCCAGTTTTATAATACACATTATAACCAAGACATTATAACAAATACACAATTGACATATTTACAAAAAACAAGAATATAAATAAACATAATTAAATGAAAATATTTCAAAAGTTAATGACATCAAAACTGCAAAATCATGGCAGGAAATGTGGTTTCGCCATACTCACTGCATGTCATAAACTCTTGACCCTGTTTTCAAAGCAACCCACATCCGTATTGAATTGAGAAATTCACAGCCAATCAGAATCATTTCCTGTGGATGACTTGATTCGCCATTTCAAAAGCAGTCCTTGGATAATGTAATAAGAGTAAGGTTGCTTTACAAAACAAGGCGAAGAAGCTTTCTACATAGCAATGGCAGTACTTTAATGTGTTAGTAATAACACATGCTTTGCTCTTTATGGTGATTATAAAAGCACTGATAAATGATTATATAGGCAGATAGAAACATACAGATTAATTATTAATGAAGATTTGTTTTATTAGACACCTATTCTTTTCTATTGTGTTTATATATTTTGTCCTTTGTAAGCTAAAAGATTATTCATAAATACCAATTAAATTAATAAATTATTACACAAAAACCGAGATAATTACTTCAACGTGAAACACACATACAGTAACTTAACACTTACAAACATAAATTAAAATTGTAAGTTTAAAAACAATTGTATAAAATCAATATTGAGAGTACAACTACTAATAACAGTTTGGAAAGTATACGTTTCTATTATTTTTCAACTCAAATTACAAACAAAGTCATTACACGTTGTAGACAAAATTATAAAATATTAGTAATTTCGTTATTACAAACAACACGACTAGAACAGCATATGTTGTAAAGTTTTGATGCCACTAAACGACCCAGTATCGCTAGACCAATCAGATTGCGTTTCGTCCCCTCATTCAATAACCAGTATCATTCCCGATACTATTCCTAGTATGCCCTTTTAAAACATTGTAATTTGCCAAGAAATTAATATCATGTTTCAACAAGAGACAGTGTAATTAACTTTAGTTTGAAAACTTTTAAAACTTGAATTTAAAGTAGGCTATTAAGGTATTTAGTAAGGATTAAGACAACTATATTTTATTTGTATTGTATGACTGCGAATTCTATAAAAAAAACAAGTTATTAGCAATCGATATAAAAATTAAATAATACTTTTTGTTTAAAAAAACTTTAAAAACATTTTGCCTTTGCATTCCTGGAAACACGATTTTATGTTTTTGTTTTAATAAAAAAGTATTGATACCTTTATAGGATTACTAATAATTTCTGACTATCTTTCATTCCAATACAGTAATATATTTTCTCCTGAGCGCTTACAGGTACTCAAGATTACAGTTTGACTTTGAAATGTTACCCAGATA
>JAGFPH010017505.1:6403-17585 GCA_018207615.1 Philaenus spumarius | reverse complement strand
CTGATGTAAAAATAGATTCTCTTATGTCCGGTGGTGGATATAAAACAAAACGCAAAGCTGTAACGATTCAGTCACTCAATAAACTTCTTAGGAAGCAGACTTCAAAGAAGAAAAGGAAGATCGTTAGAAAAACTAAATCTAAAAAAGTCAAAAAGCGGCAGCAAAAAGTTAAAAGGAGACAGAAAAAAGTAAAATTGACAAAATCAGATATTTTTAATTAATTATGGCGTTTTTACATAATCAATCATGCGAGTGTGTAAAATCCGAACTCGATTTATTTTCGCTACCACCCACACAAACTAGTATAGAAAGCGGAGAATGGATACAATACAAACCATTATCCTCTCTTACAGACGATGCACCGATAGAATTTGTAGTCCCCGGTCAGGGAGACGAATACATAGATTTATCACATACTATGCTCAACATAAAAGTAAATATTGTAAAGTCAGATGGAACAAATTTAGAGTCAACAGATAAAGTAGGACCCATAAATAATTGGTTGCACTCGTTATTCAGTCAAGTAGATGTATACCTCAACCAAAAATCAGTATCACCATCTGGAAATACATACCCTTATCGCTGTTATATAGAATCTCTTTTAAACTACGGCCCAGATGCTAAAAAATCCCATCTAACATCATGTTTATGGTACACAGATGCGCACGGTCAAATGGACGACACAGCAGACGCAAATTCAGGACTTGTGCTTCGTAGAAAATTCACAGAACTAAGTAAACCTGTAGATATGTTGGGACACATTCACGCAGACATATTTAACCAAGAAAAGTTTCTTTTAAATGGAGTGGAGCTACGTATTCGATTAGTGCGATCAAGAGATGCATTTAGTTTAATGTCGAGTACTACAGGGTACAAGGTTCACATGTTGGAGTCAAATCTGTACGTAAGAAGAATGAAAATTAATCCATCAGTACTATTAGCTCACAATAAAACATTACTGCAGGGAACAGCAAAATATCCCGTTACAAAAGTAGAAGTTAAAGCGTTAACAATACCTACAGGCGTGCAAGGTAAAACATTAGATAATGTATTTTTAGGACAGTTACCGAAACGTGTAATTGTTGGTCTGGTCAGTAACAAATCGTTTAATGGAGATTTTAAAGCAAATCCGTTTAACTTTCAACACTACAGTGTCAACTTTTTCTCACTTTATGTCGATGGGCATCAATTACCATCGAAACCACTACAACCAGATTACGTCACAAATAATTTGTACATTCACGCTTACAATACATTGTTCTCAGGCACTGGTATTCATTTCTTAAATGAAGGCAATGAAGTGGACAGACTGAGCTACCCAAATGGAAACTGTTTAATGGCTTTTGATCTAACACCCGATCTCTCTGCAAACACAATGTCACATTGGAATTTAATAAGACACGGAAGTTTGAGAATTGAATTAAGATTTGAAACCGCACTTACAGAAACGATAAACTGTATTGTATACGGAGAATTTGATAACGTAATTGAAATCGACAGAAATAGAAACGTCATTGTGGACTTTGGAAGCTAGATAGGGTATATAAGTCGGTAACTCACATCGTTTTATCAGTTTACAGTGGGTGTGAAGAGTTAACAAATGGACGTAATAATCGATTTCCAAGGTTTTAAAAATAATGCAAATGAATACATCGTAAAAGAACTAGCAGTTGTATCACTAGACAACAAACGTCTTCAGCACTGGATCGTAGGGCCTCCGTTTGAATACAACACCTTATCAAGATGTAAGAGACGTGAGTGCAAATGGTTGACCTACAATTATCACGGATTAAAATGGGATGACGGATCAATTAGTTATGGATCGTTTATAAAAGAGTTGAAGTTTGTATGTGAAAAAATCAATATTGTTTACGTAAAAGGGAAAGAAAAATGTGAGTTTTTTGAAAACATTTTAGAGAAAGATGTTATAAACTTGGAAATGTTTGAGTGCCCTTCACTTACATTATTGAATTCCAACGTGACACTTAAACGTTGTTTCTACCATAATGCGCATAGTAAATATGTATGTGCATTAAATAATGTTGAAGTGTTAAATAATTGGTTTCAACAAAATGTACTCGACAGAAATAAACGATTGCCTGTTTCAACTACCTGTTCCTCAGTACGGAGTGTATGCAGCCGACCAATTACCGATGAATGTTGGGACACCTAGTTGTTTTGTAATAAATACGGATCCTCACACTAAACCAGGTAGACATTGGGTCGCAATTTCAATCAACCACAATAGAGAGCTAGAATACTTTGATAGTTATGGAAATCCACCAACCAGACCGTCTCATTATAGTTTCATTAAAAGAAATGCTCGTACTACAAAGTTTAATTCAACACAGTTACAATCATGGGCATCCACAGTGTGTGGTCAATATTGTGTCTTGTTTTTATACTTTAAAACATTAGGAGCTTCGTTGGAAGATTTTCTATCATTGTTTTCAACCAACACTTACGATAACGATGTCAAAGTTCAATATTTATTCAACAGAGTGTTTGGATCCAATTTGTTCTAAGATAAAAGTTGACGCATGCGCGATAACTATTTACCATACTATAAAAACAAATTACTTAATGCTTTAACCACAGTTTTTAACATGGAGACCAGGCGTAGAAAATACAAACCTTACGAGAACAAGAAGAAAAGTAGTGCTGTGTCAATAGAGAATGTGAATCCAAGTGTGGAAAAGAAAATTACCAATAGAACTTTATCTGTATTACTTTTGAATACGCGGTATTCTCTAAACAAAAGCCAAAGTAAAATCGTTTTAATCGGATTGGACGGTGAAAATATGTTTGAACCAAGACTTCAAATACGTAAATCGGATTCAAATAGTGGTGTTTCATTAAGTATTTCTGAATGGAAAATTTTATTACAAAATGCCAACTTAATTTCTAATTTCTTTATGGGTGAAAAGCAGTCTTATGACAATTTTGACTTGGACAAACATCAGGTTGTATTTCAAATGGTGTACGGCAAGAAATCTGTTCTAATTCGTGAACTACTCTGTATACAACCCCACCTTTATCTACCAGACACACTAATTATTCAGGAACCTACATGGAAAGGATTATTACATATTTCACACTGCATTTCCAACTACTTCAACTTTTGTACTCTGATGTCACCATCTGTGTTCAACTGTTTCCAAGATATGAAAAATACTGTTGTGAATGACTTATTAATAAATATACCATCAGATTCAGTAAAAGACGATTCTATTGTTAAAAATTATTTAGTGAAATGTTTAAATGAAATAGACACAAGTGTTATAAAATGTGATTTATATAAGAAAGAATTGATTTTATCCGAAATTAAAACATTATGTATAGATATGTTTGTAAATTATTTTAGATTACACTTGTTTTATAATGATATTAATGAAGGTATGTAATTATGATTTCCAATATGTAAAAACGTTTGTATAAATACTTTGTATTCATTATTGTTTAATAAAATAATATTATTATACATTTCACTGTTATTATTTAAATCCTTTATTATTATTATAAATTTCACGGTTATGATTTAAAATCCTTTAGTAAAATGAGGTATTTGAAAAGATAAAGTTTTATATATAGAACAATTATATTTACATTTATAACATATATAAAACAAAAATACACGTACATACAACATAAAAAGTAGAAAAAATAAGTAAATACATTCAACATAACAACATAGAAAACAAAATAAATATTCACACATACAATATATAAAATAGAACAATATAAAGTAAAAACTAACACTAAAATCGTCTCTGTCGCTTATTTGGCGGCTCGTCATCACTATCTTCAACGTAGATGTTGGCACCATTTTGCCGGGCTATAATTAGTGAAGTTAGAATATTAAAAAGTCCCCGGCTTATTATAATATTCTGGACTCCGGGATTTTCCTCCTCCTCCTCCTCCACCATCTCCTCCTCAGGCTCCTCCCCAGTCTCCTCCCCCTCCTCCTCCATCGTCTCCTCCCCACTCGAGATGGATATCACCTCATCATCCATCTCCAGTGATGAAATGGAGATGATCCTACTCCTCTCCACTTCTTTGCCCCTCATATCCTTGTCGGTTTCTTCATCATCATCATCTTCGTCTCTCTCCGAGTCGGAGAAATAGGCCAGTTTTTGTTTTTGGTCTTCCAGGAGGTGTCTAGCCTCCAAGTCTTCTTCTTCTTCTTCCATTTCCCCGCCAACAGCCAACTCCTGGAAGAGCTCACTGTCCTCCATCCACCACTCTTCCTCGCCCACAGCCAAAGCCTCAAATAGTGCTGCATCTTCCTCCCACCATTTGCCGAAATTCATCATCCTGAAGATAAAACATATGCACTGTTTAATAACACTTAAAAACACTTAAATTGCGTTATGTAAATATTATTATGGACTTTAAATTAATCTTAACTAAAATGTTAGCCAGATAGCTTATGTAAATATGAACTTTACATTCAGTAACTAGTATAAATTGTGATATCCTAAGAATTTGAGGCCAGTTAAACTCCACAATGGTGCGACACGTCTTTGTTTTACCATTGAAAGAAAACGATGTGTTATTTAAAAGACATTTAAAAGGACAGTTACATTTTATATTAGGAAGTGATATAGATTTTTTAGTAGAACACTTAGAAATTACGAAGTATAAAGTTAATGGAAAAAAGTTAACTTTAAACGTTTTCATAAATAGTTTAAGGCATAAAATTGTCATTCATAGGTTTGACATGCGTGTTAAAATGGAGGTAGTTATAAGGTTTCCGTGTAGTGAAGAAAATGTTTGGCAGCTGTACATTGCTACGAATTATGACGGCGGTGTAGAAAGAATATCAGCCTTAAGTAGCATACGTCACCGTTCTCTGTTCAGAAGACTTTTCAACGATGATGTAAGAAGCTATGACAGCGATGACGGCTACGAATCGGGAACGGGGTCTTATGAGGGACGTGACGAAGAAAATGACATTATTATCGATAACGAAGTTGAGGAGCTTTTAGATATAATGTAAATTTTGTATTTATTATAATAATATATGTAATGAATTTTTTGAGTTAAATATAAATTAGTTATTTTAAATGTGGTGATAATAATTATCTTTTATCCTGTTTAACTGTGTGTTAGAAATGTGTGTATTAAATTAACACTTTGTTTTCGTAAATTAGAAAGAAAAATCACAAGCAAAGTATACCATTTCTTAATAAATGTAGTAAATTGATGTAAAAAGATTGTAGCTACCGTTCTGCCATTTTGCAATGTTGCCCAGGGAGCACCGCGAGGAGGCGATAGCTATCACTCCCCAACTAACCTAACATGCATTAAAACTAAATATGACTAAAATATTTTATATTTAATGTATATTTACAAAATAAAATTTATAATACTAATATACGATAAATTTAATATTTACAAAATAAAAACTCATATTAAATCACACAAAATAAAAACATAAAATATTTACAAAATTAATAAAAACACAAAATATTTACAAAATGAATAAAAACACAAAATATTTACAAAGTAAAAATTTATAATTAAATTCACAAAATATTTACAAAATAAAACTTATATTAAATCACTCAAAGTTTTGTCACTTGAAAAAAAACACTTTGTCACTAAAATATTACTTAAACACTGATCTAAAATACAAGAAATTATAAAACTATGTTTATAGATATATGATACAATAACATTATATACACTCACATTATATAAATAGAGAAATTTGACAGATCCTGGTTTATTTTATAATTTATAGGTTAGCCATCCCCAAATTTTATGACTTGATAGAAGTGTAGATTATATGCATTGGAATATTGTTGGTAGATAAACTAAGAAAAATAACTAACGGATGTTGTAGTATGTATATATATATATATAGAAGGAATTATTAAAATTATTATAATTAATAGATATATTTATTAACGCTGTGTATATATTATTGAGCGACTTACGTTTCGGATACTTGTGTATTACTACATCAATATACTTATTTTCAAAGCTATATTCTATCATGTTTACTGTTCTGTTTCACGTATCAACGTTGTATGAAATTCACAAGAACTCTAACAAACCTGCTATAATATAACTATGAAAAAATTATACATATTGAATAAATGTAGACAACATGTATAATATACATTGGTTTCATAATACACTCACTACTCCCGCGCTATAATTAAGAAAGAATTCTATTGCAGCCTAGCTCTTTTAAACCCAAAGGGCAATGTGTCATAATTTTCTATTCTCTTTCTCTTTGTATAAACTGTTCTGTACTTTTTCTGTTCTTCCCGACTTACTACGTTGCAATGTTTGATTCTGTTTATTTTGTGGGGGTCAGTAACAACAATCTCATTCGGTGTATTATCCATAATCATAGATTGAATAGTGTTGAAATTTATCACTTGTGAATTACTATAGTTCAAAGATATTCCTTTAACCTTACAGACGGTTTTAAAATTTTCACTACCTGGGACTTTTACTCTATAACCATAGTTCTTTGGACCACCGCTGACGAATGTCTCGATGTATGAACCTGCCCCATACTCAGCTATTTCGTCGGTCAAATCTCCTAAGTAATCACCAGTTTCCAATTGAATTTCCCCTGGTTTTTGTGTATATATGATTGAGTCTGTGTCCATGTATAAAGCCCGTTCACCAATAATTTCTAAATAAGAATAGAGTTTAAGTCGTGCTATCGCTGTTACGTATGCCGCGATTACAACGCTTCCTCTGGACGAAGGGGCTATTGATTCCTTGTTATACTTCCAATTTATTAACATAATTTCATCATTTAGAGGTAGAATATCCTTTGTTATGATCCCGGGGTTAGTTAGTGTAGTTAACAATTCTTCTCTAGAATTTAAATAAGTGGTTTGTTCCAAATCTTCACGCTGACCGAATTTCCCCCAAAAACTGTTTAACATAAGCTTTGCCAGAGACCGTAAACCATGATTTTTATTTATTTTATTTTGGTCTAGTAGGATACCTTCTCTTTCTCGAAATTGTTGCAAATACAGGATTTTCTCTTCTTCTGTTTTACACCATATCGGCCACCCTGAAGCTTGTTGTTTCATTTTTAGAAATTTGTTTATATATTGTACAAATAATCCCCCATCGTTACCATTATACTGAGTGGTTTTATATTTGTAAATTTCATGTATTTTAACTATTTTGTACCCTTTTTCGATTGCTTTTTTTATTTCATCCGCTATCCATGTGCCTGTAATACAACGTTCATCTGGGGTATGATGACAGTCATTTTCATTTAGAATCTCTACACAGGTTCTACAAAGTGGGAAGTACAATTTATTGTGGATTTTGTACGGTAGCACTGGGTGGTATAGATTGTTCGGCGGTAACAAAGTTGCTTTTACAATACCTTCTACTCCATTTAGGTCCTGCTGACATTTGTCCCCATACACTATTTCCGGGTGGCCGATTGGAAATTTCCCGTATTTACAAGCCCAAGGATATAAGCTACACACATCTAAGTAATTAATTTTCTCACCGGTGCTTTCATCAACTTTGTAATATAATTTTGTGGCATTTGTGCGGCCCCCGAAAAATGCATCCCTCGGTTCCAGTGGTGAGGAGAAGTTCCCTAATATTCTATTTATAAAAACACCTATTTCGGGACGTTCCATTTTTTTAATATTAAAAATGCACTCCCACATCTCAACAACCTTGTAACCCTGTAGCTCTAGATTTCTTTTCTTTGTTTGTGTTCTCTCGTATCTTAAATCCATAGTTTCGTGAGGGCTATTGTTTATCGGTACATTTCTATGTTTGTAGCACAAAGGACAACCGTGAAAGAAGCATCCGTTAAATTCAAATACTAGTTTTACATCATCTAGTTCATAGTATCCGTCGACCTTGTAATTTAATATATGTTTTTCCCTTCCGTTTCCTGCGTGCTGAATCGTGATGTTTCGCTCATGTTCCTCCCAGGTAAGCCATGATAGTGCAGCGTGTGATTGCTTATCCCCCATTCTGTACCCGTTTGCAGGAATAATTCCAATTTTGTTTTTTGGAAGGAAATGTTTCCTGTAGGTTTTCATGCAAGCGCTTGCAATGGTAATAGATTCTTGCAAAGGGTCGATTTGAGTTTCATGGATAAACATATCCCTAAACTTTAAACACGCCGTCCTTAAAATTGTGACATCTTGAATGCAGTATTTCTGTAACTCTTGTTGTAAATTAAAGTTGTTATTTACAGCTTTCTCACGTTCAAACCAATTTAGAAATTTATCTCGGTCTTTACCATTCATTTGATTATGACCGTACTCTGAAGGAGCGGGAAGTTCACCAACATAATTCCAATTTTCAGCTCTATTAAAAAAATGTGGAAAATATCCTTTACTCTCTACATTTAGGTCAAACATTTTAGGAAGATCACCAAGCCGAGCATTTAAGAAATTTAAGGAATCGATTATTTTAATTTTGCTATGTTCGATGACTTGAATTTTGGAACCTGACATTATTACTTTAGGGGTTACTTTCATTACGTCTGTCAAATATTTTAAAATAAATTGACCATCATAACCTTTCATATTATGTGCTATTAAAACAATTTTTGAAAAGCCTGTTCTCGGTAGTGTTGCATACGACATGAAATCTTGTAGTGTACTTTCTCCCTTGAAAATATGTTGCTTTAATCCACAAGTTGTACACAGATCGTCCACATTGTCTTTGACGCATTTATAGCACGCTTGTTGGGTTACACAGAAGTTCGGGTTGTGTTGGAAAACATTTCCTCTGTTTCCAAAACGAGTGTCTTGGCTACATTCAAAATCGAAGAAGATGAATAAAAATGTATTTTCTTTTACTTTTTTCAGATTTTTGTCCGATCTCATATAACAAAGGTGGTTACTTGGTTTGTACTCGCGACACACACTACAGTAATGTTCATTGCAAACGTGATTACCTTTTCTTTTCAAACTATTGTACGTCTTAAAACAAATAGAACAGCATTTAATTACATCACAGGTTGATTGTTGTTTTGTAAAAATTGGTTTTTTGTGATTATTGTAACATCCGTGATTTTTGAAGGATCGTTGACATTGTTGACATTTGATGTTTTCATTACCATTACATACAGGGGAATTATAACAAAGTACGCATTTTAGAGGACACCTGTGAGCCTCCTGCTTGTCGTAAGCAAATTTACAATTACGGCAGTAGTAATTAGTTGTAAAAGCACCAGTAAGGGTAGTAATAACATTAAAATGTCCATCCCCGTATATAAGATCTAAGTTTGTGTTCCCAGATGGTCCTTCAAACATTATATCCCGCCCCCTTCTATCGCTAAAAATAGTGATTGTGTATTCCGTAAGGTAGTTTTGAAAAATTTTAATTTGTTCAATTCCACTTCTGTGCTGTACGTCCACACCAACGGTTTCGCAAAGTTTTACAGCTTCTAGGCGTTGTAAATTCCTTACTGACTTTCTGATTTGATTGTAAAAATTTCTACTTCTTTCATTTACATCTTTTTTGGTATAAGCTATAGCCACAACTAGCGCCCTACTTAAACATAGATTATCTTCATTTTGTATCACGATTATACCCTTCTTTTTTCGACAGAAATCTGTGAATGAACTAGTATAATCAATTCTCCCCCTTCCTCCAACTCCGCCTCTAGGCATCTTTACGTGTAGGCATTTAATATGCATGGGACCATCTATGAAAAACGTTTCATTACTTTGGATTACGTTTTCGGTAGTTTGCAAAATTACCTCGACATTTAGCTGGTCTGCTCTACGCATACTAATCCCTATCGCCCTTTGTTCCGGTTTTTCTACATTGGTAATAGTCAGTCCTACTCTATCTTCTTTTGCAACATTTTTATTTAAATATTCAATCAATGATGTAAACATTTCCTTTAACCATTGGGGTATGTTTTCTTCAACAGAAGGTTGTCTGAATTTTAAAATCAGTTCCCTAGCATCGGTTTTAAATTTATTATATTTTCTGGTAATATCGCTTATTATTTCGAAGCTATCCGGACTACCGCCTATTTGATCATCACGGATAAAATGTGATTGAGGTCTAGGCGGTGACATGTTATGGCTGCAATGTGGCTGAGGGCTTGGTATCGGGACGTCACGGCTACAACTTGGTTGGGGACTTGACTGTGTATCAGTGTATTGTGAAGGGGACGTTAAAATTGTTTCAGTTGAATTATTAGTAATATTTAGTGAGGCATTAAGGGGAGACTGTAAATTAAAACCATCCGGAATTTCGGGGTATTCAATACCATTCAGAGTATCTGCCGTGTAAAAGTCAATTAATTCGTATAAAGAAGTTGTTTGTTGGCACGGTTGGGGGCTTAATTGTGTATCAGCGAATGGTGAAGGCGGTGCTAAAATGGAATCAGGTGAATTATTAGTAAAACTTATTGGGGTATTAGGGGGCGACGGTAAATTACAATTCTCGGCAATTTCAGCAAACTCAACACCCTGAACAGGATCTGCCATATATACATCAATTAAATCCGATAAAGAAAAATCATTATTAAAGAACTCCATTTTACTAATTCTTGATCAAGTAATATTAAACTAAATAGTAAAAATAAATATCTACACAAATATTGAAATGTGTTTTAAATTAAATCATAAATAATTGATATTTAAAAATGGTCTATGAAGATTTTAAAATTATAAGCTAAAATATAATAACCTGAAATAGCAAAACGGTCTATAAAGATTTAAACATTATAACTAAAATCTAATAACTTGAAATAACAAAATATTTTTAACGTTATATTGTAAATTAAAAAAAAAGAACCTTAACACAGAAATTTTCTAAAATTAAATTTATTTGATTAGTAAAGTACTTACTCGTATTTTATTTCTTCACTATCGCACTAACAAACACAATACCACTACACTTAATTATAAACTTTGTTTTAACACACTATTATAAATATTATTTAAACTTTACAATTCAACTTAACTAACTGCGGTTTAAACTTCTCTCAACAAACTTAACTCACTAACTTAAAACTTTGAAAACTGCTCTGAAACGCTCTAGCATAGACACCAGATAAAACTGTTAGCTTATTTTCGAATTTAGGGGCTTATATGTGAGTGGTTGCTTTCTAAAACTCGGTACATTGACACGTTATCACAGATGTTCTTTACCCCCAAGCTTAGTCATTCAAAACAAGTACGTCACAAAGTCGATGACCTGTTTT
>JAGFPH010017504.1:0-14240 GCA_018207615.1 Philaenus spumarius | reverse complement strand
TTATTAGATAATCCACATATAGCGTTTTTATTTTTGATTTAAAACAACTTTTTTTTATTTTTTGAATTTTTTACCGAACCTCATTTTTTTTTACACAGTATAACTTAATATATTTTTATTTTTTGTAACCATAAGTTACAGTGTATTTGTTTTAAATGTATGTGAAACTATGTGTTTAAGTGTTCATTGACAACAGAGTGACTCCTGACAACTTGATAATGGCTGAGTAGCCGAAACGGCCGTCGTTTAAATAACACAACTTATGACTATTGGTGATGGTTAGTTCCTATTATATTAATATGTACTTAGTTGGATAAATGATCAAAAGGACGTAACAGTTAAAAATCTGCAGTTAATTGTACACATTTTCAATTATTGTAAATCATTTAAATTATAAATACTAATGCAGTTAAAATAAAACAAAGACATGAATTTAGATAAAACAACACAAAAAAATGCTCTCAAATAGGCTTAACATAAGAAAAGATGGTGAGTTTCATTAATGCTCAGTTAGAAACCGTCCTAACCTATTTGTATTCAATTTTTACAAGGAATATTAATTTTTGACATTCACGATTGTCTTGCAAAATTGTTAATTCTTTTAAATCAACGCATAGAAGTTAGTTATTCCGCACACCACAGTTCACATAATAATTGATACTCAATTTTTATATGAACTTACGATGCTTATATCACACCAACGGAGATGCTTGGTTACGTTTGTCACTTATCTGTTAACATAATTAATACTTTTACCGCGAACATAGCTGTTTAACTCAAATCATGATTGTTGAAGAGTCAACCTTAGACTAATTTTTCTCCCCCTCCTAGAAAAATCTTGGGCTTGGCTTACATATATAGAATGTCACGAAGTCATATTTCACCTTTTACTCTATTATGCTATTCTTTTATACATGAACATTTATTATATAGTTAATTGTTCCTTATTTTAATTGGTATTAACTTTTGCTTCTAAATAAAAAGATTTATTAAATATTATATATTTAATACAATCTTTTTCATTTAATTTAACTTTTATTAAATTTCATGTACGCATGCATTTATTTAAATATTCTTAAGTTACCTTCTGTCATTTTTTTATGAAAAGAAATATTTTATTGTTATTATGACTTCTAGTTTAGGCCTAAATTTATTTTACATAAATCTTCCAAAATATAATATCAATTATTATTATTTCTTATTCAAAAATCACATAAGTAACAAGTTATTTGGAAAAAAAACATAGTTTTATTTTACAAGAAATCCATATTTTTTCTTCCTAACAAACTTTATAGTTTTATGACCTAAAATTTAATTTGATTAAAAACTTAACTTAAATTACAATGAAAATGAAAGCTGAAATTCATAAATAATAAATTATAACAAAAGACAACTTATATAAAAACGAATATTTAAATATGTAAATTAATAAAACAATTAACTTGTCTCTTTTACTTCTAATTGCACAAACCACGTTGTTCAAATTTTAAAGTTTCTCTCTCTTTCATGTTAACTCGCCGAATCACTCAAATCAACCTTCCACATATAACACCTTGCTAATATTTTACATTTTAAAGCTTCAATTCACACTCCTCCAACAAAAATTACATTTTTATACTGAAAACTGCAGTTAACACAACATAAAACTACATGAGATTGTCCACCATCTTCCCTTGTTCCTTCTAGAGTGTTCTTCCAACCTAGACCAGCAACCTTCAACGCTCTCTTGAGATATTCATCCTCACTATTTCCGTGATCAAATCTTCAGTTTGTGTTCTATGCCAATATATAGATGCTTACATCGTTATATCTTTTACGCTAGTTCCTTTTACGATTATATAATTTCAAACATTGCAAATGTTCATTGTGTGGCTTGTTTATTTTATTGTTTAGATTGTTCTTTTTACACGCACCACTGGTTTTGTTTTATGAACTCTTATACACTTTATATACATTATATATTTTTATTCATTAATGTTTTTAAGTCTGCTTTTTATTCTTTATTATATAGTCTGCTTATTTTTAATTTTATGTTTATTTGAATTATAATGTTTTAACTATTTTGCGTCTTAAATGAATTTATATATGTTATATGAATTATAAATATCTATTATTGAATATTGCGTCTCTTTATCTACCAGACCATCCTTCTAGGTTTTAGTCGTTATGGGAATTTACTAGTTAAATTTATGATGTTTCTGTTACATGGACTGTATGTGTCACAATATTCTGTGTAATTCGAGTTTTTCACAATCTGAGGTACTCTCGGTCCCATTCAACTCGAAATATCGGGCCTCTACTGTAGTTCCTTAATATTCAGTATTAGTGGATATGCGTAGATTTTATACAAATTATTTCCTAAGAATACAATTCATTACAAACACAACCTGAATATTTGTAATTTTCATGTTTTTGGAAATAATTTAACATTTTATAAGTATTGAGTGAACTCATAATTCTAACTAGATTCTGAGAAAAAAGTAAAAAATCAAACCAAAATATATCACAAGGCACAATTGATTACTTACTTCTAAGTGCAGGCAATTTGTCAATTGTAGATATATTGGCCGCCCTCTTGACCAATTGATCAGCCAACTCCAAAGCTTCAGAAGAACTAAGAGGATGTTCCTTAGAGATACCAATCATAAGTATTCGCAACAAGATGTTTTGAAATAAAGGTACTTCTGAAGCAAGACGCATGAATTGACTTCTGTCTGACTCAGGAGGCCAGTTATCCAATTTGTAATACAGGTCTGGTTGTTCCATTAATAAAATCTAAACACAATTCAAATTATTGCAGTATGACATATGCAATTTGTACTTGGAAGTATGTATGTTAATTTAACTTTTTATTATTATCATTACTATTATTTGTTTTTTGTTTATTATCTCTGTATTAATTATCATGACGAGAGCAAAGTGAAATTTACGTTTACAACCTAAAAAAAGAATTGATAGCTAAAAATATTGACAGTGTTGAGCGGAGTGTGACAAATTAAAAGACAGTGACAGCTAAAGTGACTGGTGAACGTGAAGAGACTATAAAAAAAAGTGTAAAAAGATCGATAGTCAGAGAACCCAACAAGGACACTGACTTAAGACATATAACTTACATTTAAAGAAGTGAAGAATGTTAAAAAACGTACAAGGCAGTGGATTCCAGAAAATCGAGTCAGAAAAGGAAGCGAGTACTTCTTCTACAGTTAGATACCGGACAAGCAACATGTCTGTAATTATGCTCGTCGAGTAAAAAATCTTTCGTAAGTAAAGATTGATCGAAAGTTTAAGTTATTTAATCATTTTATTAACCAGCATGATCTACAGTAAAGACCACGAAAGAATACCGTTGAGGGACGGGCTTGTGTATACACCGAGACCTTGAACACTCCAATCGCGTTAGTGCAACGTTGTCACGTTCTTCCCACGCTTTTAACTGAACGCGGCTGACTCAACACATTTTTAATTCTTTAAACTGTGCGTTCAAGTCTCGAGCGGTAACTACCCGGCGTGTTCGAGACTAGCAGATATAGCAACGCTGCGCGCCCATCCTATTGGCCGCCACGCAACGATATTCTTTAATGGTCTTTAATATAGTGAAGTGTTTTAGTAAAAAGTTTAAAAAAATAAATAGATTCAGAAGATTTGGGTGGCTATGTGATACATCCACATGGGCTCATCGTATCCAAGGTGATTGGTATTAACAACACGCTATCTAATGAAAAACAGTCACAACTAAAAGAAAGAAACTGAAACTGTAAAGTGCGTGATATTTGTCACACTAAAATCAGTGTATGTCAGGTATTTTTGACAATTTTATTAATAAAAGCTCTCAAATAACATCCATAAAAGGACTTGATAATCTTTATAATTTTTTAGGCTAAGTGGATTTATTATTTCTTTGTTTTCATGAAACAAGAAGGGGGTCTTAAAGTGGCCTATCAAGAGGCCTGGAAAACGGGTGGTCTGGGGAAATTTTTGAAATTTTGACCCTTAAAACAGTTTCATTTCATTTCTTTTCATTTTTATTAAAGCCAAAAGACATTTTTTTGCATAGGCTACGTCCAATATAAATTAACATTTTTAAATATTACAATAATTGACAAAAATATATATTCATAATTCAAATAGAATAATTAGTATAAATACTACAACATATAACAATTTTATACCAAACAAATTTTATACACCCGAACAATTAAAAACATATAAGTTAACAAATAATTTAAAACACAATTATACAAAGACAAGAAATCGTAACTATTAAAGCGGGGAACAAGCAATAAAATTTAAAATTAAACTAAAAATATAATATTCATAATTTAAATAGAATAGTTGATTTAAATACTACAACATATAACAATTTTATACCAATCTCGTTTTGAACAATTAAAAACATATAACAAATAATTTAAAACAATCATATAAACTACAACTAACATTTAATTTAAAATTGGAGAACACATCCAATGATTTCAATGCCGGCTACACTCTGTTGCTGAACTCCTCCACAGAGTAGAAAGATCTAGACAAAAGTAGCTGTCTAAGGCTGTTTTTAAAGGGTAAAAAATGCTGCAAATCTTTAATGCTCTGTGGGAGCTTATTTATCAGTCTAGCACCAGCTTGTGCAGGAAGTTTGCTGTATAGATTTAGTCTGTGCTGTCTAGCACGATAATTATTAGCTTGCCTGGTACTATAACTGTGTATATCTTTATTTTGGATATGATCACATTTAAATTTAAAGTAGAGTATCACCTCAAATATATATATACTCGGAAGTGTAAGAACTCCAAGATCTTTAAAAGCAACCCTACATGACTCAGCTTTTTTAAGACCTGCCATAAGCCGTATAGCTTTTTTCTGCAAGACAAAAACCCTTTGCATATTCCGAACTGACGAATCTCCCCAGAGAAGAATTCCACAGTTCAGATATGGATATACAAGACCATAGTAAGCCGTTAATAAAATAGTAGGATTGCAGTATAATTTCAAATTTCTAAGTATAAATATTCCTTTACTAATTTTTGCGCAAATATGTGTAATGTGATCAACCCAAGTCAACTTATTATCAATACAAAAGCCCAAAAACTTTGCACCATTAACCTCTTCAAGTACACTATCATCCAACATAACACTTGGTGTCTGATTTGGACTATGTTTCAAATTAAAAAACATGTACTATTGGCTGGCCGCATTGACTTGTAGAAAAGCCTTATGCTCTAAATTTTGAATTGACTCTGCTTGGAAACTCAAAGTTGTATCATCAGCAAATTGAACTATGCTGTCTGCATGCACTGCTGATGATAAGTCATACCATTTTTAGCTTAAAAATGCATACAACAAATACATTTTTAAATAAAAATTACTACTTTTTTATTAAATAATTTTTAAATACTCAAGTACAAAATGTAATTAACTAGACTGTAAAGAATTAGTCAAATGTGTAAATAATTGAAATAGGGCCTAATACAAAGAAGAGCTAAATAAACAAAAAAAATTATTAAAGAATAATTTATCAAATTTTTAAATTAATTTATACAATTAGTATTAAATTAAAATTAATATGGACTTTTCATAACTTCAATCTGCGATGTAACTGTAGTTGTTCAAATGCAGGACTGTTTTCCTATTCAACTACTACCTCATGTAACATATCATGGTAATTAACAGCATTGACCGTTTATTCCAAAAAGGATGGTCAAATTAGTCCACCAGCAAAGATTCCAGCCCACACACATACTCCAGGGGCATTTAATTCAGTCTGCATGACTAAATGTGGGTTTTCAGAAGCCCAGTACACGTAATTATGTCTGTTCACTCTACCATTAAGTTTGAATGTTGCCTCATCGCTCCATAAAATGGATTTATAAAATGTATTGTCACCTTCTTGTCTTATTTCGTGCCACTCACAAAATTCCATTCGCCTGTCATAATCATCTTCATTCAAAACTTGCAGTAAAGTAGGCCGATATGGTTTCAGCCCTACCGTTTTTAACATTCTTCTAACGCTCGTTCTAGATATGCCAAGCTCACTGGACGCTCTTCGGGTTGATTTTGATGGCAATTGGACTAAACTTTGTGCTACAGTCATGACGTTTTCTTCTGTTGTAATAGATTTAGGCCTACCTGATCGTGGAAGATCCCCTACAGACTCAGTCATTTCAAACCTTTTATTTAAGTTATGAATGGCTTGTCGTGATAATGGTCTACTGTTTGGGAAATGCTGCACAAATGACTCTACTATATCCTCGTAATTATGATCATGTAACCACCACTGCTGAAGAATAAAAACACGTTCTCTTATTGGGAGCTTACTATTCATGATTAACTTATTAAGTTAATTAATTACAAAACTTAATCAACTAAAATCACTTCTAACAAGGTGCTAACTTCAACATAACTCAAACATAACCTCAAAACAATACTATTGTTTTGTTGTAACAGCTGACATGTTACAACTAGTCAAATTGATACCGAGTAACTGCTAGTGTCAAGTGACTTATGGCCCACCCCGTATTTTATGATGCGGCAATCACAACCACAATTTTGATTATAGCAGCCCTTGGGCCATTGAGAAGTTGGACAGCCTTGATCTACATGGATAGGCACTCAGTAAATATACGCAGGATAAAAACAAGAGAACATATTATAAACTGGGAGATCACACCCGTCATGAAATAGATCATGATGCAAAAATGTATCCACAGAGTAAAAAGAGTAAATTGTCTGTGGCTGTTTTTAAAATTAAGTAATTTTGTTAATTTAGTATGCTTTTAGGAAGTTTATTCATAAATTTTCCACTAGCTTATGAGGGAAATTTTATATTTTTTTTAATCGGTGCTGTCAGGCATGATACTTGTCTGGTGCTGTAGTTTTCGATATATATACGACAAGATCACATTAGAATTTAAAAAAATCACTTGTTCTAGTATGTAAATACACGTAAGTGTAAGTACTTCAAGCTTCTTGAAATAGTGACAAAAATAACAAATTTATTTGGCAATAATTTAGTTAACCAAGCACTAAATTCATCATTAACAGAAATGCAATTAAATGACTTACTTTATGCAATGCTAACAGAAAATCCTGCGCAGAAGGTTTATAGATGCGAATAGCTGTCTCTTGCAGCCACCATACTGCATCACTCTGTATTCCTGCTACAGTGTACTGCATTTTCTCCAACTGTTAACAGAAAATATGTATAGGACCTGTCCAAGCACATACCTTTATACTTCTGTAAATATGATTTAGTTAATAATTTATTCTGCATCATTTTTTTAAAGATTTAATAATATCAACACTACCAAAACTATAACATAAATTTAAATTTTTTATTAGAAAAATCATATGGGGAAATTATCTCCTGGCAATTAAAGTATTAAAAAACCAAAAATAATTAAAATAACAAAACTTAAATTTTTTCTAAAAATAAAAATACAGAACACAATTCTCACAAAAATACGTTAATTTGTCAAACGCGTTTCAACGACAAAATCGTCATCTTCAGTGACACATGAGCTACAACAAAATTTAAAAAAAGGAAACAAGGTGCTATGTTACATATTTATACCCTCTGAAACGTGTTTCACAAATAAACATATTTTTGTGAGAATTGTGTTCTTTATTTTTATTTTTAGAAATAATATTTCTCACGAGTCAAGCTCGATTATACTTACAGCTTAAATTTTAACGAAAATGTACAAAACTAACACTAATTAACATAATATATTAAATATTAGATCAGAAAAACCTTATTTCTAAAAAGTATCTAACATTAGTTGCTTAAAAATTTGGGGCATTTAGAAGAACTATTTTGTAACTTATTTGTTTTTAATCATTGTTCATGTTTTAGTTTTAATGCTTCCTTATATGTTGAGCTAGACCGCAATTAAGAAGTTTATAATATTTTAATGTGGAATTATTCGATATTCATTTAACATTTTCACTGCTGCAATCAGGGGGAGCATACATGATTTGAATTTTATGCTGGTAATGCTAACATCAAACAAAACTAGACCCACTAGATCAAGTATAAATTAATCCTACAACGATTCACTGTATTGCTTTTTTGTGGTTCAGCATATATTTCTTTCACATTTTTAAAAGATACTGAAAATTACTTTGTTTTATTAAGTCACACCAAAAAAAGTACATGTTAATAAAAATTACTGGTTTCAAATTATGGGCAAAAAACTCAAAATTAAAGGCCAAATAATTTTTCTTGGAAATAATTAGAACTTTTTATGGTGTGACTTTAATTGGGAGATTTTATCTCCTACCCTCAAGTAGATTTCAAAAAAACTAGAAATCCAAATTTCAAGTCCAATATATACAAAAGACGGTTGCTTTATCAAAAAATCTTAAAATTTATAAAAAGTCCAAAAACATAAAAAATAGGGGAAATTTTAAAGTTGATCGAAATATTGGAAAAGTGGCTGATTTTATCAAAAATTTTAAAGTGTCATGCATATGTAGTATATAATATATTTCTATGAATGTTCCATTATTTATTTATATGAATATTTTTATTCATACACAGACAAAAAGGAAAAATATTATTGTACACAGATTTAATATGTATTTATGAAATTTGTATTCTTCAATCATAATTATACTTAAAATATATTGACCCGAATCAAACATACACTTGAGTTTTGTTATTGGATTAGTAATGCATATCAACCAGCATCAGTGAGTTGTGTTCTTATAAGTTAAGCTTCTAATTTCTAGGATAATACATTATACGATTTATGTCTGTCTTATTGAACATGTTCATGGTTACCTATAATCTTTGTGTTTGTACTTATTCAGTTTTACTTTTTTTGTATGTGGAAAACCGGCTTGGCCATTATAAACTAATACAGTATGTAGCAGCCAATGATTCTAAATGTAATTTAAAAACTAATATAAACAAATAATTATAATATCAATTAAAAATATCTAATAAAAATAAACAGATAGCACTATAAACTTAAAACTAATGAATAATGAATATCTAACTATAAACTATGAGTAAAAAATAAAATAAAAATAAAGAAAAACTCTAACAGCAAAACATAACAAAAACATCACAACACAAAATAAAAGAA
Organism: Philaenus spumarius; assembly: GCA_018207615.1. Lineage (NCBI taxonomy): Eukaryota > Metazoa > Arthropoda > Insecta > Hemiptera > Aphrophoridae > Philaenus > Philaenus spumarius. The sequence continues at coordinate 5,154 of JAGFPH010017504.1, read as the reverse complement.
AGAAACATAAATTTGATCCAGTTGTTAAGTATTTACCCTTTTAAAAAAAGAATAAAAAAAGAGAAATTTTATTGCACTACCTGTAATACAAATTTCACCTTGAAAGTTAAGGTGAAAAAGTTTTAATGTATTTGTGGAGTAAATGTGTATCCTTATTTGTTTAGGTGTTGTAATTAGTAACTTTAAATACAGTACTACAGTAGTTCTAGAAGAAAGAGCATCTCCGAAAGGCATCAAAGAACATAATTCATAAGACAACAGTTAGACAGAAACTTGTACACAACTTAATTATATAGCAGATGTGTTTATTAAAATAATTTTAAGTAAAATATTTTCTCAAGGTTTTAATTTGGCTAATTTAATTGACTCAAAAAAGTTTATTCTTTTTAATTGTTTTTAGATGATTAAATAAAGTTTTAAACAAAGCTCAACAGACCACCACACAACTACACTTTGGGCCGCTGACGTAAAGGATATAAACAAAATTATTTTATCTTATTGCTCTCACTTATTCTCAATTCTCTTCATTTCAACTTTTATATAATTATGTAATGGAACCTTTAAACATGCAACAAGCATTAGCGGCCCTATTTTTCTAAAAGAAATGTGTTTTGTAAATAGTGAAGGAAAAATAAGTAATGACTCACAGTTGGAGGAGGTTCTTTCTTATCAGGACGTGCGTATGAAGCAGTAGCAAGGAAAATACAGAGAGTGATCAAATCAGCTATTGCAATGAATGCTCGTTGTATATAATCGCAGTCTCTAGGCAATGGTTCCGTCTGACTCATTAAACCTCGGCTAAACGCTGGCAGATTCAAGTCAGAACGCAGTGTGCGCCATATTTCACGCAGCAGCGATCTTAAAGGTCGTAAGTAGTCATCACGATTCATCAACAATTCCTAAAGCAAAATCATACATTTTCTTCTGAAATAGAATAACAATTTAAGCATAAAGGTTAGAATACTAATATATTACAGAATTAAGTAATTTTTAAAATGATTAGATTTGTTTAAGATAGATATTACTTGATCAAGTTAACATTTAATCCGGAGAGGGGAATTGTAGCAATAGTCATGGAGTAGACTTCTAGCATTTCCCGTTCACTGCTTAGACAGTACGCATGAGCAAAAGTAATAATTGTACATCTGTTTGAGCACACACAAAATTCATTAACCCTAGACCTGGGGCGGTTAAAGCTAAAATTGGGAAGTCGGTTTTTAGTGTATTGCAAGCATTGTTTTAAAAATTTGCCAAAAATAGTAATTCTATCCCAATCCAAAAGTTTTCTGTTCCTTTTTTGTAGAGAAAGGTTCAAACAATTCATACAATTAAAAAATTTATTGATGTAAAATTGTAAAATTTATTAGCTCAAGAAACAAAAAATGTTCAGTAACGAAAGGAAAAAGTTAAACTTTAGGCCTACATAACAAGTAGTAAACATTTTTTGTCATTTTTTCGTAAGCGTAAAAATGTTTTGTAATTTAGTTCTAAATAGAACTGTATAAAAACATTTATCAATTTAAAATTTCTTATTTTGAAAACACCAGTTTTTATGTTCCAAATACACGACTGCTAACAAAAATAGGCCTAGTTTAAAACGTAATTTAGGAATATTTGCTTTCAACAAAAATGAAATATTATAACAAAGTGTAGAGAATAAATCAAAGAAAAGAACGGTATACTTGTCTTTTCTTAGTTCACAAAAGGGTTTGAGTTATCGTTATTTGAATAATAAAATGACATCAATCTAATGAAATGTCGCCAGTCGATATAGGACAGGCAGGAAGGGTGATTTGAATAACGTGGGAGCGTCAAGCACCGGACGGTCTCACCAGACTGCCCTAATTATGTACAGTAGAGCGTCGATAATCCGAACGTCAATAATCCGAAACGTCAATAATCCGAACGCGTTCTGAGGCAGCCCCTGCAAAAATTTTGTTTTCGTTTTCGCAAATTTCAATTATTGCGTCCTTAAAAATTTCACAAAAATCTTCTTCGCAGTTTGACATTTTTATCTCTTTTAAAACACTTCTTAATTCCTGCTCTCACACGCCCTCACAACAGAGTGGCTGTAAGTATTTTCACTGTCACGCTAAAAAGCTGCTTTAGCGCTAGCAGTATACATACAGAAAGTTCATTCATTTCTCTTTGTGTAATCATTATAACAGTGTGTCGTACATACAGTAGTGTTGTATACAGTATTTTTTTTATTTTTTGTTTGTGTTAACTATAATGTACAAGTGAACTTTTAATTATGTACTGTACTGTAATTGAGAGTTACAAGTGTATCATGTTGGCCCTACTGTGTACGAGCAGGTTTTTCTAAATCATAATATGTAAGTAGTCTTACATACTGTATTGTAATTACATTACTGCTTGTACTGTTTAACCACTTTAATCGATTAAAGGACATATGTTTTAGCCTAAATGGCCTTTTCTAGGTTATTTTCAAAAATCCGAACAAATTGATAATCCGAACCCCATCGGTCCCAATTAGTTCGGATTTTCGACGCTTTACTGTACTTTCCACTGATGTATAGACAAACAAATAACTGGTTATTTCTAGTTTACTTCCCACCGTTAGAAAGATCGAACTATTCTGTACAAAATGGTGTAAAGAAATCTGTCAAAACATATGATATTGTAGGCGTTATCTCGGTTGACAAATGTGCCTGTTTCATTGGTTGAAAACTGTCCATCGCAAAGGTTTACAGAAATCTTCATCATAAATCTTGTAAAATAGTCACATCTGATTGGAAGGCACTATTAGAAAGATAAAATCTTGACGAATCCAATGGTATCTTTATAATCTCGATAGAAATACTTCTGTAGATGGTCTTGCCCGTTGAAGAAGTGGGAAATAACAGTACAATTGTATGCAAATTCACGCGTGAAATAGCTGTAAGCCGATCTGCATATTTTAAAACGATGATTACGTATGTAAATATATGTTTTACAAAAAAGTTTTAAATACAAAAATTAAAGTTTAATTGATTTACTTTCCAGCGGTGCCGGTTGTATTACGATTGGATGATTTTAAGTGTATTAAATAATCGAATATGCAAATTTATGCAAATTCTTGCATAGGTTCGAAATGGTTGCATCTTGCGCCTGAGAGAACATCAATTTGTGCAGTCTGTCACGGGGAGGGTTAAAGGCAGGCATAAGAGCAGCCATTATGCAAATTATATGATGGTTGTATGAATAAATAACAATCTCAAAACAGAATATTTCTTTTAACCTTAAAGGCTCGTGTTTGCGGCATTTTGCCGCCTTTTTAAAAAATAATTGTGCTGTACTTTTACTGTCACATCTAGCTATACTAAAACTATAGATATTCTTTAATTACATATTTAGTCGCTATATGTCAGTCGCAAAACAATTCTAATCAGCATCGGTTCAAGGTTAGTCAGTATTCTGTGCAGACTCTCGTGAATACATCCACTGATGCCTTGCGATCACTTGTGTCAAAACATTTCAGTGCTGCAATAGACGAAAATGTAAGCGGTTATTTCAAATATGTTGAGTATTATTCCATTATATTTATGTGCATCTTATATGTAATTAAAGAATACCTATAGGTTTTGTGCGGCTAGATGTGTCAGTTAAAGTACAACACAATTTTTTTTTAAGCGGCCAAAATGCCACCCATGCAAGCGCTTGAAGGTTAAGCTTCAGACGATTTCAATAATTCCATATCAGTCCGACACAACCTTGATTAAAAATTAATATGATTTAACTAAGATATTAAAAATTACAATGAAATAGTTTTTCATTTATTCATTACTAGCTGGCTCAATCCGGCTTTGCACGGATAGACAAATCAAAGTTAAATGTATATTACCAAAAAAAATATATCAATAAATAAATTACACTATTTATTTCTTACGGGGATTTTTAGTAACTTTGACACCCCCAAATCCCCCCTAAAATTTTGAATTTTTTGTAACCTTTCTTAGCGAGCACCTAGGGCCCCAGAGGAAGCTACATACCAAATTTCATTCCAATCCGTTCGGTGGTTTTTGAGATTTTGTGATGAGTGAGTCAAAGAGTGGTATTTGGATTTTATATAATTTATATAGATTTGGTAGCTTTTCTTTTGACTCACCTTTTAATTTAAAATAGTTAAAATGTTTAACATTGTAAGTAAATTACAATATAATATAAATTTTACAGTAAATAATGGTTTCATTTTGTTTTTATCAACCAAGTTAAAAACAATTTTAGCTAAATATATTCCAAATTATAAAAATATTTTTAATTAATTAGTTAAATAATATCTATTACAAAACCAACGATAAGTAAATAACTACCTGAAATATATCAGCGAGAATACTTGCAGATGCATCCGGTTCATATTGGAACATCACTGCTAACATGGCTAAATTATTTGGATTCCGTGATTGTGAGAGCTCGTTGTAGATAGTATGTTTGAGAACAGTTGCGAGGTTATCGGAATGCGCTGTAATCAATTCCCTGAAACAATATAAACAGTGATTAGTAGCACTTCTACAATTCTTAAACTAAAAACATGTAATCAATACTTTATGGATTCAACTGAAAATGACCAATCATTGTGCAGGACAACAAGACCATACAAAGTGTCAATTGTTGTTTTCAAAAGTACACATTAAATTGTAGGCAAACAAATATTATAGAGTTTATTTAAGTTAAGTTCAGCCGTTGTCATTATGTTTGCACTAAAGAAAAGAAACTAAACACTTCACTGATACCAAATGGGTAAATGATAACAATCGTAAACAAAATATAAGACAGAAAATAATAGAAAATTTATGTGGAAAATGTTTTCCTATCTTAATTAAAAGTAGAATAATGACAATTCAGCACTGAACCAATAAAACAACATTTGATGAAACCTAACAAAAGAAGAAACATGAATATTTACAACGTTGTCAAATTTAAACGAATTACAACCCCAAAAAACCCTTAACTAAGCTAACTTAAACTCTCCAATCACAGTATCTGAACATTTATAAGTTGGTAGCACTTCTTACTTTTTGTAAAATTGGAACAGCCCCTTTAAAAATGGATTGTACCGCTTAGGGTAAGTTTTTCCTAAGAATTGATAATGTTTTGTCCATAACCTCATAAACACTTTTATTTTAAGTATACATATTGTACATGTCAGACTTG